>MU263447.1:0-42955 GCA_020310875.1 Ceratopteris richardii
TGTGATTGATTATAAATGTAATTGTTGTAATCTCTTCTTCATTTGTAGCCCACCGTGATATTTGTTATTGTAGTTATTCTTGTTTTTATATCCAACTATTGTTGTATCTGCCTTTAGGAAACACCATATCCTCCTCTATTATATCTTCTTCTTCTCTGGTTCCTTGGTTATTAAGAAATGCTCAATGATATGCTTGGTTAATCCACATATGGAACAAGATGAGGAGCTTTGTGAACTCCCCGTGCCTTGTCTACCATCTCCACCTCTTCCTCGAACTTCTACCTCTACTTGTAAAGATAACTTGGAAGGTGCTTGCTTCTTCATAATTTTCTTGCCTTTTCCCTTGACATGTTTACGTCTACTTTTATCTGTGTAAACTGTAGATGATCAATCACATTTTTGTGTCTCACCATTCTTCATAAGCTTGGCTTCATAAATGAAGAGTTGCCCATGATGTGTTGAAATCTGGTACTTTCATGTCCATGCATAAGTCCATGGCAGTGGTGAATGCTTCCCACTTGTCCTCTATTTTGATTCCATTTATGAATTGCATTATATTTATTTCTTCATCTTTCATCTCTCCAATACTTCCTAATTGATCAACTATATCATTATCTTTGTGACAAAGTCCGTGACATTTTTCTTGAGCTACCTCTTGAGAGATGTGAACTTCATCCATAGTTGATTCTTCTTGGCCTTGGTGTTTGAAGAGAAGAATGCTTCCAAAGCATTCTAGGTCTCTTGTGAAGTCAAAAATAAATTTTAGAATGTATGAGCTTGCCAAAGAATCCTTTGCACACATGTGTTCAACCTTCCTTGATCCTCTTGTGTTCGTTGTCCATTAGTTTTTATCATAGGCATCAACTCATCTCCAGAGATTTATCCATAGAGGTTCTACCTTGAGTTGATGCTTCTATGGATACATGGCTGCTTCCATCCTTAGAGACCTTGCTGAGTAGCTACTTCCATCCAATTTGCAATGAAGATTGAAAATCATCACCCATAATGTATAAATTATGACTTTTCTGATACCACTATGAGGAGTCATCACGGATTGCAAAGATGAGAGGGTCTTTGCAAACTCCTACTCTAAGAGAGCATATTTCTTGCTTGGACACTCTAATAGACATCCTAAGATTCCAATCTATGCAATAATATTACCATGCTACTTTAGAGCATTGATATCAAGTTTTTGAGTCAAGTAAGACAAGTTCTAGAAATTGTACATGTAGAAAAAGCTTCTATTTATGGAAGAGGCTCTCAAAAAATTGTTCAATGCTCACAATCTACTAGGAATTGAGCAAAATCCTTTTGCACGTCTTCAAATAAGAAGGTAAGTGAGTGAAAAAAAGATATTTCATGAATTTAGAGTGACTATAAAGTGAGCTATATATTTAAGAAGTAACAAGTGTAATCCTGATCTTTTAGGAAGGAGATGATACACATACATATTCATAGAGATATACTCATATCTATGTACATAAAGCTCCAATGGCTAAAAGAATTTCTGGAAAAACTTATTAAGAGTCTTATCGTCATGAACCAATCAATAGATAAGTCAACGAGACCATATATTTTCTTCTATAGCTTTGAGAAGTTGATAGACTTGAGCTATGCACAAATAGTGAACAATATATGAAGATGATGATAGAAACTTAATGTGTATGTATTGAGAAGTAAAGTATAGTACATGAAGGTGTTAGAGGACTCCATGGAATATGAGATGAGTACAATGGGCACTCAAGAAGTGAGATTAAAGACTATCACACTTGCGACTAACTAGCGGAGTATATGTATACTTTTCCCTTCGATTTTAGAAGATTATTGTTTGATATACTTCACCTAATATTCTTCTCACTTTTATGATGTTCATTTGAATTTTGAATTCAAATGAGAGCCATAATTTCTTGCTTTATCTAAAATAAATAAAACTCATGAGATTCTATCCGCAAAGGGTCTTTTTACAATGGATAAAAGTGATATGACTTTTAACCTTAGAATTGGACTTTAGAATTCATATGTGTACACATGACTTCCTCATACTTGAATGAAGCCCAAAGAATATAGTCAAGCACTTGGGCTTACCATATGCACCAACAATTTCCAATGTGAATAGGCTATTCAACTTCTCCTAAGCATTAAGTATAAGTTCCTTCTATGCATACTATGTAAGTTCTAATGGGCCTTATCTTTTTAGAAATTCTCTACAATGGACCTCCTAACGGTGTTGAGGGTTGATGCGATATCTATCAACATTGACATTAGAGATAGGTTGGTGTATCATAGAACTGTGGTAAGATAAGGTCTTTTGTCATTGATAATGTGATTGAGGTTTGTGTAAGTGTGTATTGAGATAGGTTTTGGTTGTTTTTTCCTCGAATTTGTTCATATCTCTACCTTTGTTAGAATTTCTTCTTTTTGATCCTCTCTAGGACTTCTTGCCTTGATTATTCTCAAATACTTTATGCTTCCTCCTTCCTTTTTTGCACCCTGAGCCTTCTTTCTAAGATGTCATCCATGATAGGATTGTTCTACAAATTTGCTCTATGATTGTTGATGTAGCTCGGTAATATGTTTCCATCCAAGGTAGTTGAACTGTCTGCACCACTTGCCTAGATGTAGTTGTTGATCATTGGTCCATATCCATGCTTCTATAATTTCTTCGCATGTTATTTCAACCTGTAATGAGGACAAGATCTCCTTGCTTGAGTCCTTTGTCTTTGATGTGATTGTCATAATAAGCCTTTTGCCTTCTTTTGGAAGCATAAATTCTTGCTAGAGCTATAAGTTTGGTTTCTTGGAGATTCTTCCAGTGTTCCATTTTGGAGCACTTTCTCTGAGAGCTCATGGCTTTTCCACTTATAATTCTTAACTACATAGAGATTTGGAACAAGAAAGTTTATTGGGAAGATTTTTTTTCCCATACCCCATGTTGAAAGGTATTGGCCCTAATAAGAAAATTAGTTCATTTGTGGCTCCTCATAATATTATTGTTCTCCTATGGGATAATCAAAATCCATTTCTTGCACAAATAGAGGTGGTGCAAATGAAATAGGTACAATGGATCATTCTTTCTTATCTTCTAGATTGGTGTATTTCATAGGAAAGAAGTTTTGTGGTGGAGGTGGTTGTTGTCCTAGGATAGGTTATGGAGGATTAGGATATTGTAGACCCATTTGTGGCCTAGGTGCTCGATAATATTTCCAATGGTTATAATCTTTTGGTGGACCACAAGGTGCACACGAATGTGACCTTGGTAGATATGTAGGATGTTGTCTCACATATTTTTCATTGTCATGAAAATCATTTGTGGTGTAATTTGTGATCTTCTAATAATATTGATAATATTTTGTTCCATTCTATTTGCATGGTTGAGCTTTCCCAAAGGTACAAATTTGTGTTGGATGGTCTCCTCCCCATTGAAAACATCTTCTAAGTGGTTGCACATGTTGGGGTGCACTTTGGTATACTTGATTTCCTAATGGCTATTGTTCCCAACTTCTTAGCTACCATGTCTGCAAGTTCATCAATAGAAGGAAGGTGCAATCCATGACTCATAGAAGAGCCTAAATTAGTGTGTACCTATGGAAGCTTTAGGTATTTTTTGAGATTTTCTTCTAGATCTTTGTATTCTTTCAAGCATGTATCAAATGTTTGCAAGTGCTTTACACAAACAAATGTCTGCAACTCAATGCCAAGGAATCCATTCAAATAGAGAGAAATCCACTTTTCTTGGGGAGGAAGCTCCATGACTAGACATCTATCCACATATCGCTTAAATATATGAGCAAAAAGCCTCATCATCTCATGAATATGTTGCTTGAAGCTATGAATAAGAGAAGAGGTGAAATGTATGACTCCTTTCTTTTAAAAATCACCAATGAGCTCATCTAGGAGATTTCCAACATCTCAAAACATCCACCTATCCAATGGTTGGTATCAATTCAATGTACTTCCTACCAATATGAGCCCAAAATCTTTGTATTGAGTGAAAAAATCATTCACTTTCTCTAGTTAGAGCACTTGTTTTTTGCTTCATGATCATAAGGATCAATAGTATCATAATGATCCTTCATGGATTTGGCAACTTAAGAAGGTCAAGTCCTTCTACCTCCATCTTGTGGTCTTACAAGTAGGAATGAAAAGACATTTTGTTGCATCACTCGTGGATTAGGAGGTCTCAAACCTTTAGAGGTCTAACTTGAGGTTAGGATTTCCTCCTCCTAAAACAACTCCATTTGTCAACTTTTGCATCATTGGGAATGTGGGATTACTCCTTGTTCAATTTATTTTCTCTTGAGAAATCTTCCCTAGTCTCTACTTTCTCTTGACACTTTTGTTCTTGCTTCTTTGGAGAGAAGACAGGTTGTCCTAGATAGGTATGTTTTGATTTCTCCTCCTTAGATACTTTCTAATACTCCTTTTGTTTTCTATCTTTGTAGGTAATCAAAAGCTCATTTTCACGACATTTTATCTCTTGGATGATGATTGAGCTAGTTCTTGCTTTACTAAACGATCCATAATTCCATAGGGTAAGGTTCGTTCCTATGACTAGGTAGACTTCTTCAAGCTTAGAGTTAGTCAAAACTCTATCCACACAAAGTATCCTATTCGATATGGACTTTCCATGAGGAGTAGTGACTAATTCCTCTGCAGGACCAATTCTTCATCTCTAATGCTCCCAAATCATCGATATGATTGAAATTTTCACACATTGCATACATGTTGTATTGCTTATTAAGATAGTGACCTTCTATAGATTTTAAGGGCTGGCTTCTTCAAGATGTGGATCTTCTAGATGACCGCAATTGTATGATATTGCGATTAAGTCCATCCAAGTAGAACAACTCTCCATGATTGCTGGTACCAATGAATTTTAGAGCAGTACAATACTCACTTTTTATTCGTGATATGCATTCTTCACTTAAAGGTTTCCATGGATGTCACTTGAGCATGCCATGACATCTATATCACTTCAAATTTCTAGACTCACTTGACTCACTAAAATTGTGTGGTATACTAGGCACTTGAGTCATAATCTCCTCCTAAGAGATTCAAATCATTGATTTGAATTTTTCCCCTAGTGTAAGACCTAATCTTAAGTTCATATGTCAAGTTTCACATCATTTGGAGTTTTTATTTATGAGTTACTATCACTCTAGCACAATGGAAGTACCACTTTGGTGAAGATCCACTTTATCAATGTCAATCCATGGAGATGTGAGGATGGTATGATGACCATGGGTGATAGGAGTGCACAAGTGAGTGAGTGAGAAGCACTAGAGAATGTGTCATGGATAAACAAAACCATCTTAAACCTCAGATTCCATGTGATTTGTATATCTCATGATTGGTTCAAAATTTGCATATTAGGAAGTCTATCTAGTTAGTCGATTTCAAAGCGATCTAAGAGATGAAATAAAGGATCATTTGCTCTCTACATCTCAAGTAAATACTTTAGATGAGGCTATCAATCAAGCACTTGAGTGTGAGAATCAATTATTCAAAGAAAGCCAAGTCCAAGAGATAGAAGTGTTGAATAATCAAGACATTATTCCTCAAGAATCCGAATCAAGAACCTTTCAAGCCCAAGAAGTCATAAGAAATGATATGGAGTATACATATTATGAAGATAACAAGAAGGTAAAGGACAAGGAGGAGTTCATGTTCAATCAAAGAAGCATGCTTACTCAAAGCTCTCCATCAAATATCTTGGAAATGCCATAAGCTACCACTAGATGCACAAAGGATCTATTGCACGAAGAACCCAAGGAAGCTCAAGAGAGGACCTAGTACTTCACAATCTATCAAGATTGAGGATCATGAAGAATTTGAGGTTGAGCATGTCTTAGATTCAAGAATCTCTCGAGGAATATTGGAATACATTATTCATTGGAAAGGATATGATGTGAGTGATCATACTTGGGAACATACAAAAAATCTTCAGAGATCAACAATCAAGGTTCGTGAATTCCATAGGCAAAATCCGATAAAACCCAAGCTAGAGAACATGGTCGCTCTTCGTGGAACTCACCGCTTGAGGGGAAGGTGATGTCATGGACAAAAAAAAACCATCATAAACCTCAAATTCCATGTGATTTATATATCTCATGATTGGTTTAGAATTTGGAGAGAGAGCAATGCTTCCATTACATCCGAAACGTGCCAAAACCCTAAGATTGACTGTCTTCTTGCTTGATTCTAATATCCATAGGTCATGTTTCAGATTAATGTTATCATCAATGACATCATCAAGTCGTAACCACCATTGATGAACTGCCCTTGAAAACCTATATAAGGAGGGGTTGGCCACATTCATATTGTCTTGTGGATGTTAGCCTTGGGAGCTTAAGGAGTCACGATCTCCAAGTAAGTACTTTCCAAGTTCTTGTTCAAGTTCTAGTCTTGTGCCTTGTTCTAGTCTTGTCTAGTCTAGTATCTTGGACATCCTATTATGTCATGTTGTAATCTTGTAGTATGAGACCTTGTCAAGTTATTTCTTCTATCTAGTTCATCTCCCCCAGGGATTTTTTGTAATACAGATATCTTGTTTCATACCTATGATCTCGGGTTGTGGAATCTCTTCTATCATCTCTAGTCAAGTTATCCATTCCTATCAATCTCGTGTTGTGGGACTTCTTGTATCAACTACACATTCTTGTATTATTTCCCCTATGTGGGTGACCCGATAATCGAAAGTATAATTCCACAATCTTTTCTAGTCTAGTCAGAGGGCACAATCTAGTGCTCCCCTAACAGAATGCACACACACACACACACACACACACACACACACACACACGAAAAAACAAAGAGTAGCACAATGGAATCTTCTATTCAATAGCTTAAGAAATGTATACAATGCTCAAAGGAAAGTCCAATCTCTAATTGTGTCTCCCCAAAAATGATCTCTCAAGCTCTTTTTATAGTTTTTTATTAGCTCGTGACCTGTTTTAGACTAAGAGTGTAGTCTAGTTTAAAAAATAGGTTCTTAGATTAATTTGAAGCCTCAAATGAGCTCCAAAAATTATGAAATTTGAAACATATGCTCTACTAATACTCCTCAAGCTTGATTACTCCTCAGCTTGCACAAAACGCAGTTGGAAGTGTCAAAAATAGTTATGTAGAATGAGGGTAGTAATGCCACATGTGTGTGTGTGAGCAAGTGTGTGTGTGCATGTGAGAGTGAGTGGGAGTTATAATAAAACGAATAGAAATGAACTAAAACTAAACAAAAAACCAAAGGAATAAGAATGGTATCCAAGGACAACTGAAGGCCATGCAATTCAAACCTATTCCAAGTGCCAAGATGCATTATAAAAAGTATAGACAACAACATGACTTGAAGAAACCAACAATTGAGGGTCAAACATCCCTGATAAGGGCACCAAATTTGTTGCTTAGGGTATTATTTGACCCTAATTGCCTTGCATGGAAGTGAGAATTTCCTCTAAGTTGGGATACAAAAGATGCAAATTCAAACCTATTGCAAGTTCCAAGGTGTATCATAAAAAGTGTAGACAATAGCATGAATTAGAGAGACCAACAATCGAAGATCAACCATCCTAGAAAGGGCACCAAATTTGTTGCTTAGGGGAGTATTTGAATCTAATCACCTTGCATGGAAGTGAGAATTTCCTCCAAGTTGAGAAACAAAAGATGCAAGGCATGACACACTCACGCATGCTCATGTAGCAAATATCTCCAAGACATGCATACCTTTCAACAAATGTAAGCATCCCTACACCCATGCACACCCAAGTTAAATCCACACCCAAGAAGCCTGCCACCACACACCACACGTGGACATAGTCAAAAAACAAGTAGCACTTCATTCTATTCCCAATAGAGGCCATAAAGACTTGGCCAAGGATCCCAAATACAAGAAATGCCTCTCCTTATATAGATGAGAGGAGGGAGGGAATAAAAAATACATGTGGTCAAAATAGAGGGAAGAACACATGGATTAAATCAAATGAAATCTTAAGAGATATGGAAATAAATGAAAAAGCAATTCTCAAGATACAAAAGTGAGGATGCATGAATGTAGGAAAGAGACTCATATCTTTCTGGTGAAAGTTATATATAGAGGGATTTTTATAGCCACCACCAAGGCCCCAAGATCTTCAAAGGTTCTCCCACCATAGCCATCCATGCTTTAACTTTGTGTAGTCCCTTTAGTAGTCACTGCCAACACTTGGTTGAGATTGGGCATTATTCATTTCAGTAGGCCTAGCCAGGGTGAGTACCTCCATTTCATTGCAAGTTGATGGGGCATCTACTTATTATCCATACCCTATACTCGACAAGTACACATGAGCATTAAATTGGGTAACTACTTTGGGAAAAACTAGGTGACTATCTCAATTGAATCAAAATCCCTCTTGGGACACTACCTACAAGGAGCACAAGGGTGACCCATTTCTACTAGATCATCATCTACTTCTACTAAGCTTGGGGTGACCACTTTGTGACCTAGAGCAGCAACTTGAGTAATGGGCAAATGCCATTTCCATTAGGCGATTCTCTATCTTCACTTTGAATTATCATCCATTCATATAAAACTAATTTCATTAGATGAACACCACATGATTCTTGGTTGAATACTATCTCATGTGAGTGAAGACTCCAATTCCGATGACTATGCTATGATAATTAGGCAACCTCTACCATATGTGGGTGAATATTACCTTGGTGCGTAAAATGAGCATGGGTGAATAAGTCACTAGGAAGACTAGGGAACCCTCTTGGGAAGCGAATTGTAGCCCCTTAGGTGACTAAGCCTCCTTGGATGACCTAATGCTTTTGGCAAGGTGTGAACTAGATGACTCCATGCAACACTCCATGACTATTGGGTAACATCTATAATCCTTGTGAATCCTTATCTGCACGTGGAAGATTTTTTGGGCACCCCGACTTTGAGAAATGATCTATTCATGGAAATTACCACCCCTTCTATTTATATTGCTACCCATCCTAAAAACAAAGCCTTCACCATCAATCCCTTCAAGGAATTCTTCGTATATCTCCACAATGTTGGTGACACCTTTCTCCCACTCATACCTCTCCTTGGTTACCCTCACTCTTGGGTGATACCCACATAACCACCCTCCCTACTCTCTCACCACCTGGACAACATCATTGTATATCATCCTCGCCTTCTAGGAGGCATTAACCTTAGATATCTCACATCACCCTCTTCTCTCTAACATCAATTGGGAAACATATTCACCTAGCATATATCCTCTTGTCATTCTCTTTTGGTGCATCTCTACTCCTCCCATTCTCCTCTCTTGACACACCTCTACTCCCCTCATCCTTGCACCTCTACTCTCATCCTTCCTACAGATCTTCTAAGCGATCACTCTTGGTGACTAAATGTCAATCCCTGTATTCCTCTCATATGGTGAATCTAAAGCTCTCTTCATCCTCCATGCTCTCTAAACGACCATACCTAGGCACCATTCCCTGCTAACTACCATCCTTGGCAATAACACCATCTTCTTATCCTTGCTTCACCACTCATAGGTGACACTCCACTTCACCACATGGGTGACCACTCTGCTTCTCTTTCCATACTTGGGACTACCGATTATATCTATAAAATTTTTTCCTTCTTGTACAATACACTAAGGATTGTTATGGCACCTTCAGGCTCCAAAGTAGTAAGCAAGTAAGTTGCTTATGAGTTCAAACTGATGAAGAGAGTGACTATGAGAAAGCTTGTCTTGGAATGAAAACAACATCAAAAGCTCAACACGTTGCACAAATTGCTTATCTAGAGGCAAGCAAGGAGGGGGCCTACTAGCTCTCAAAGCAAGGAGTCTAGTGACTCCCTATGCGAAGCATCTTAAGAGGTTGCTTCAAGATCGGCATCCTTAGAAGCAAAACGAAGCTTAAAAAAGAGAACTCATGTTTGAAGGAGACTATAGAGAAAGAATCAACAATGTGGACTTCTACCCTACCTAAGATTCTTATTGCAATTCTAGACAATTTTCACTTAGAATTGATATAACACATGCAAGAAAGTTAACATAGGTGTTCATCCGAATAGAAATCTCTCACATGAAATTATATCACTTGAATACTACACAAATGCGAGTTAACACCAATGATCAATCTATTAATCTAGAACTCTTGTCACTCTTTACGAGCTTTCCCTCACTTCCCAATGAAAAAATAACTTGAGGTACCATTGCATTTGTCCTAGGCACAAAAACAATTGTGGAATCACGTGTAGTATGATCTTTCTCCTTAAAAGGTACCAACAACACAATAGCAGCATGCCTCGCGCAATGTTCATATTTGAATCCATGTTAGCCATGCTGTTTTTGTGGAAGATGCTATTCAACCATTACTTTCATGTACAAAGGAGAAATCATTTAGCTCCAAAGATGTGTATGACACTTTGCTGCCTCTTTTTACAAGTGGACAATCTAGTGCTAATATTAGAATATGATGCCATTATGAAAAATGGTACCTGATCTTCATGTGACTTACCTCCTAGCAAGAAGGCCATCGACACTAAGTGGGCAACAAGGCCATTGGCACTAAGTAGGTACATAAGCTGAAGCATAAGCTTGATGGAGCAATTGACAAGTATAAGGCTAGGCTTGTTGCAAAAGGTTATGCTCAAGAAAGAGGCATTGATTTTGATGAGACCATTGCACTTCCATGTCAAATGATTATTGTTCATAGCATCTGTGCACTTGCAGCTCATCATGGTTGGAACATACATCAATTTGATATTAAAACTGCATTTCTGAATGACGACTTGCATGAAGAAGTGTATGCTTTTCAACCCCATGGTTTTGTGCAGATAGGGCATGAAAACAAAGTTGTGCAGATTGAAAAAGACATTATATGGTTTGAAACAAGCACCACGTGATTGGTACGAAAACATACATGCCTACTTGATTGCACATGGTTTTGAGAACAATCCAACTGAGAGCACCTTATATGTTAAGCATGCAAATGATGTGCTTTTGATCATTGTTGTCGATGTTGATGACATGCTTCTCACTAGTCCTAATGAGAAGCATATTGGTGATTTTAAGGCTAATTTGCATGCCTCATTTGAGATGTCTGATTTGGAGCATTTGCATCATTATTTGGGCATCCAATTTATGCAAGTTGATGGCGGACTAGCTTTGTGTCAAACATAATATATTGACACATTATTGGAACATTTTGGCCTTGAAGACTGCAACCTATTGCCACTCCTATGGAGACAAGTTTATGGTTGAGTCTTCATGATGTTGAAGATGCATTTGATGTTGTTCTCTATCAACAGGTTGTTGGATGCTTGATTTACTTATGCATTACTTGACCTGGTATTCGGTTAGCTGTCTCACAAATGAGCAAGTTTATGCATTGCCCAGGTATCAAGCATTGGTAGGCGGTTAAGCGCATCTTTCACTACTTGAGTGGTACCAGGCTACTTGGATTGTTTTATCCCAAGGGGGGATCACTAACACTAGTGGTTTCTTGGTAGCTGATGCATATCTTGGTTTAGTAAGAAGTAGCCTACTATGGCCACTTCTAGTTGTCAAGCTAAGTATAGGATAACTTTTACAACAACTGTTGATTGTGTGTGGATCAGGCACCTTATGGCTGATTTGGGTGTTGGTCAATCTTTTGCGACCACCATCTTCACTAATAGTCAAAGCGCATTGGAAGTTGCGAGCAATACTGTGTTCCATGCTTGCACTAAGCACATTGAGGTGCACTATCATTATGTCAAGGAGAGATCAGTTTGGCATATGTGCCCACACAGGAGAACCTTGTAGACCTTTTCACAAAGGCTCTGCCTAGGGAGAAGTTTGAACTTTTCTGCAAAGCTTTAGGCTTACTTCCTTTTGTGGATTGATTCCACATAGCTTGGCACTTCCTTATACATAAGTGCCAGCTCCTTGTTCACCA
The DNA here is from genome assembly GCA_020310875.1 of Ceratopteris richardii. Classification (NCBI taxonomy): domain Eukaryota; kingdom Viridiplantae; phylum Streptophyta; class Polypodiopsida; order Polypodiales; family Pteridaceae; genus Ceratopteris; species Ceratopteris richardii. The sequence continues at coordinate 11,923 of MU263447.1, forward strand.
TATCAATCCCAAGGGGGATTTGTTGATATATTTAGGTAGTGATATTGTGAACACACTAGGACTGCTAGGACACTTTTTTCCATCTTTAGGAGGTTCCCCCCCTCCCCCCCCCCCGGGCTTGTATATACACCTATAACCCTAATGGGTCACTTATCTTTGTACATTCTCTTGGTAATACATTCAGTATTGTGTGTTGTGCTCCAAGCTTCTTCTTCTTCCTTGTGCTGTTCACATGCTTTTGCACACCTCAAACTCCAAAAGGGTGTAGAGTTGTAATAAGTGGTGGTCTTTTTGGCGTGGAATATACACATTTCTTGGATAATAATTAATTACAATCACGTCCATGAATAATTATTACAACACCTTAAGTTACAACATACACACATGAAACTTACTCTTACATACTTAGAAAAAGAAAGAAAAGATAGGCAAAAGTACAAAAGATGGCAATGCATTCCTTTTGGGATAATCAACGAGTATACAAGTTCTCAATTCAAGTGCATAGACTCCTAACCATTCCCACCCAAGAAGTTTACCCTCTCAACAACCATCCAAATTTGAAGTTTCCATGAAAGGGTGATTGAAAGCATAGCCACCCAAATTTGAAGTTGTCATAGATGGGTGATTAGTGGATATGGAAGGAGTAATGGTTATTCCCAAAGGTAAAGAGTGGAGGATGGTAATAGAAGATTGAAGGTCACCCGATGTAAGAGAGACCTTGATTATGAAAGGGAGAAATAAAATGATGGATGCCCTAAGAGGATGATAATAATGATCCTTTTGATGATGGAACGAAATGTGATTGCCATAGATAAAGAGATAGAAAACTTTTGGCACCCAAGGATGATTGAAGTTGACTAGTCTCCCCTTGTAATAAAATCATCCAAGCATCCAAGCAAAGAGATGTTCACCCCGTTTTGTGTGTGAGAGTATGGTGGTTGCCCTAGACCAAGGTGAGAAGGTGCCAAATGCTATGAGGGTGGCTTCTAAAAAAAGGATGGGTCATTACTCTTGGATGGAGAAAGGAAATGACTTGAGTGGAGAACTATTGGTTACCCTTGAAGAGGGGTAGAGGTTGAAGACTGATCATGGAGGGTGGGAAGAGAAAGAGATTGGTCATCATATGTTGATCGATAGAAGTTGGAGCTCACCTTAAGAAGGGTGGGAGGAGATGGGAAGTGGTTGTTGCCTCATAGAGAGTGGAAGAAGTTGGTGTTCATCTTAAGGATGATGGGAGTAGAGAGGAAATGGTGGTGGCCCACGGTGAGTGGTAGACGTTGGAGTTCACCTTAAGAAGGTTGGGAGGATGGAGGAAGTGATGGCTATCCATTTAGGCTCGGAGGAGTAAGAGAGTGGTGATCACCAATGGACAGGGATAGAAGATGGATTTTGTCCATAGAGGGTAGGAGGAGAGAGGAAGTCGATGTCACCCATAGAAAAACTAGGTAATAGGTGGTTTCCCTTAGTTATATAGATGGTCACCCTCAAAGGAGAGTTAGGTAGTTGCTCTTACTCACATAGGTCATTGCCATTAAAGTAGGTTTAAGATGATTTTCGTGCAAAAAATAGGTTGTTGCCCATGGAATATGCTCAATTTCATTTGGACATTTCCCAACCTAAGAGTTGTGCATGACATTGCGGTTGCCCACGTCTCGAACGTAGTTGTCAGATTGATTACGTACATCTATACTCCTTTTGCATCCTTTGATTGCTATCATCCTTTGAATCTTAGCAATAACTAAGAAGTCAAGTGAAGTTTAATGGGAGCCCATCCTTGGGGAGGTGGACAAGCTTTGGGTGGTCACCCTTAGAGAGGTGGGCCATCTTCATTTATAACGGGATGGCTCAGTGGTCTACTTCAGGAGGCTTAAATTGCATACCACATGAATATGAAAGGGAAGGGGAGGGAGCACAATCGATTATATCTTTGGGCTTGGAGAAGCCACTCATCTTATTACATCACTTACCATTCCACCCATACCCATTGGAGCCAACCACACATACCTTTCCCTTTCCATCGCTGGAGATAGTACCCCACATAGACCTATCACATGTACCCTACACACCACCATTCATTTCACACATGAGCTAGCCCCTCTCTACTCAGCTAAGGTCAAGCATGGCCTATGCCTACTACACCCATCCACCCCCCCTCCCAGTTCTCTCTTCACATATCTCATCCATCCTGCACACCTAAGCTATCAGCTCCTTCCCACACACCACTCACAGAAGGATGTACTCCCACTGGGACTAGACCCTAGAACAGTTGGTATGTTGATGAGTGCATAGTGCTTAACAGATACCTACATGCACAACAAACCTTGGGAGAAATTACAAAGAGCAGTTAGTAGACAAATGAAGGCAATGACCCATCAAAAGCGGCATGCATTTGAAGAGGCACAGGAGCTCGAGTTATATAATTTATTCATGAGCATGGATAGTGCGACAACATGGTGTACTCTCCGCAAGCCTCATCCGACTAAACCTATTAAGAACCCATAGATTTGGCAAGATTATGCAGTGGGATTATGATGTGCCTCAACAACCGCCCATTCCACAACCACCTCAGTCTTGACCCGCACACTCTTTCATTACTACATTGATGGTAGAGAGGACCATATGCTGGATGTAGCACAGATGAGAAACCGACCACACTGGTTTACAAAGTGAGCATCTCATCTACGCAACCTCCATTATAGTCCCGTTGATTGCACGTCTTCAAATGGGCTATAGGGGGGGCCTTCCGAGAGGAGTGGACACAACATACTATCGTGCCTATCCACAAATCTCGTGACACTCTAGATCTAGGGACCTACATGACTATCATGATTGGGCACACAATGGCCAAGTTATATGGAGCAGTTCTTGAGGCAGAGCATAGTTCATACAAAGGATGAGAGCCTCCGAGCACTAGGTCAAGCTGGGTTCAAACGAGCTTTTTCCACTATTGACCATATCTTCATCCTGCATTCTCATTGATGGGGCAAAGGCAAGGAAGAAGAGACTTTACTGATGCTTTGTGGATTTTTGCAAGGCTTTTGATGTAATCCCACACGAGAGGCTATTCAAGCACCTATTGAGCCTTGGGATTCCGACAAAGATGATGTAGGCCATCTACACTCTCTAAGAGAAAGTGTTTGGTCGAGTCCGATACCCTGGCTGTTTATCAAAGCCCGTCGCTAGCACCATTGGTGTTAAGCAAGGCTACCCACTTTCCTTGACACCTTTTGGACTTTACATTGATGAGATCTCCGACTACATACTATGAGCAGGCAGTGAGAGGAGTGACCTGGGAGGTACCCCAATTCACATACTTTTATATGCTAATGATATTGTTTTAATTTCAAAATCACCTGATGGGCTTCAATGCCACCTCGAAGCTTTGGATGACTTTTGTACACATAGAGGATTGACTTTGAACCTTGTCAAGACCAAGGTCATGATTTTTCACACATCAAGTGCAGTGAGGAGTGCAACCATATTCACCATAGTAGGAGGACATGTCAAGGTGGTTATTCCATATGTTTACTTGGAGTTACTTCCACTAGCCTACCAGGACCATTCACCATGAGACATGTAGCTATTGACAGACTCACCCAAGGTTATGCAACCCTGGCCACACTAGAGCGAAGGTGCCACTAGGCACACTTCCAAGGACCCCACAAAAAGGGGTGGCCTTTCAACACACTACTCACCTTGGCTTTGATGTATTCAATGATAATACGGGCACTAGGTTTGATAGCCCATCAGTGGGCACAGATTGAGAGGGCCGCTGGTATGTATGATCTCACACTTGTTTCGTAGCAAGCAAATTGTACCACATGACATCATCCGAGCAGAGCTCTCTGCACCACGCATGGTCCTCAAGGCACAATTCGAATCAGTGAGCTTCATTCAAAGGGTGAGGGAGCTGCCCCACGATAGACTCACTCGTACAACTTTTGAGCCAGTTGTACAATTGTCTGAGTGGGCATGATAGAGCATGGTATTCACAAGTCAAAACATGGTTCTCGACACATGGGCGGGATATGAAGAACCTACCATCTTTTCAGTACGACTTGGACTCACCTTACTATCAGCTCTCTCGCAACGAGAGGAATCTAGTGCTGAGTCAAGACCTATGGAGGCTCTGCATCAAGAGAGTATGGAGATCACCTAGTTTAAAGGGAGGATGTCATACTATAGAGACCATTTTCTCACCATTCTATCAGATGGATTCATACAGAGGCCACATTATATGGACATCTATATGCCACATAGTTCACGAGTGGCAATTGGCCAGCTAAGGGTTGCATCACACAGATTGGAGATCGGGAGTAGATGAGATGGGGTCCCTAGGGTAGAGCAAATCTACAGACTATGTATAGAGGAGATTGAATGTGAGGAGCATTTTGTATGTCGTTGTAGAGCATACACTCAAATTAGAGACAACTAGGAGACTTTGTTCAAAGGACAACCCACCCTACGAGAGATTATGGACTCCCAAGATCAGAGAAAGTTAGGACATTTCTTAATAGAGATTCAGAGACACAAGGATGAATTCTTACAACTGATGCACACAACTAGACAGATGGAGCTATGACTGACACTACATCAGGCTACGGTGAGCTAAGCTAGATGACGACCACAAGTAACAAGATTCATAGGAGCGAGGCTACGCCATCACCAAATAGAGGAGATTCAAGCCAAACAGCACTAGATGACCCAAGAGTGAGTAGCCCAAATGAGCACAGATCCTATAGCTTTCATACGGGCGGCCCTAGCACCAGTGCCACCTATGTACCACATCCTCCACCCCTCTGTTGTCATTGGATGGAGCTAGTGGACAGATGCATTATCATGTTTGTATGACCCTCAACCTATATACATGCATATACCCCCAGAGATAGGGCTTTTTATGATCTTCTTTTATCTTTGTGACGGTCGGATGGCATATGTATCATGTATCTTATGTTTTGTCTCATAGGCCAATTTTGGCATGTTGGAGACTAGATTGTATTAGATTTTTATGATTTTGTTTTATCTTTGTGACGGTCGAATGGCATCTGTATCATGTATCTTATGTTTTGTCTCATAGGCCAATTTTGGCATGTCATAGACGTAAAAAGCTTTCTTTCTTTCTTTCTCTCCCCCCCCTCTCTACCCCTCCCTCCACCTTTCCTCCCTCCTCCCTCTCCACCCCTTCTCTCTCTCTCTCTCTCTCTCTCTCTCTCTCTCTCTCTCTCTCTCTATCCCCTCCCTTCCTCCCTCCCCCTCCCCCTCGCCCTCCCCCTCCCCCTCCCCCTCCCCCTCTCCCTCTCCCTCTCCCTCTCCCTCTCCCTCTCCCTCTCCCTCTCCCTCTCCCTCTCCCTCTCCCTCTCCCTCTCCCTCTCCCTCTCCCTCTCCCTCTCCCTCTCCCTCTCCCTCTCCCTCTCCCTCTCCCTCTCCCTCTCCCTCTCCCTCCCCCTCTCCCTCCCCCTCTCCCTCCCCCTCTCCCTCCCCCTCTCCCTCTCCCTCTCCCCTCCCTCTCTCTCTCATATATCAAAATTTATCTGGCAATTTTGTAGACAAGGTGATTGATAGCACCATCAAGGAAAAAGACCATATGAAACTCCTTCAACATTAACATAGCACTTACCTTGAAGACATCACCTACAAAGAACTCCTTGGTTACTTTGAAATTGTTCAATCTCGTAAAGACAAGGTAGCTTACATCGCCCTAGAAAATAGATGAGTATTGGTTGGTGGGCCACCATTTGGAGTGGACACTCCCCATGGAGAGGTGGACCACCTTTTGGGTGGTCACCCCTCTATGAAGAGGTAGACCATCTTTTGGGTGGTTGCCCTCCCTTTGGAGAGATGGAGTACCTTTTGGATTCCCACATCTCCTTGGTTACTTTAAAATTGTTCAATCTCGTAAAGACAAGGTAGCTTACATCGTCCTAGAAAATAGATGAGTATCGGTTGGTGGGCCACCATTTGGAGTGGTCAATCCCCATGGAGAGGTGGACCACCTTTTGGGTGGTCACCCCTCCATGAAGAGGTAGACCATCTTTTGGGTGGCCAACCCCTATTGGAGAGGTGAACAATGTTTTGAGTGTTTGCCCCTCCTTGGACAAAAGGACCACCTTTTGGGTGGTTGCCCTCCCCTTGGAGAGATGGACTACCTTTTGGATTCCCACATCTCCTTGAAGAGATGGACAACCTTTGGGTGGTTGCCCCTTTCATTGGGGCTACCACCACTTGGTGTCACCACCCCCCCAATCGTGGACCCCCTTTGTGGTGCCTTAACCATGGTCTTCCTATGAGCAATGGGAAACTACGTTTGACCTTAGGTAGAGTTACACACAAAACCCACCACAAAATGAAATCTTTTCACTTCCACTTGTATACACTCTACTATCCCTAGAGGGCTTCTTAGTTGCAAGGATATGCTTTTTTTTTTTTTAAAAAAAACTTTTTGGGTGATGAAAACAATAGAAGATGATCAAGATTTTGTTATTGCTACATGTGAACTGAGAGGCACCCATCCTTTTGGACAACTCTTCAAATGGATCTTCATTGGGCTAAGGGAGCTCTCTTTAACAAGTTTGGTATGGATCATAGATGTCCACCCCACATTACTATTCTAGTCAAATGCAACTTAGAACCTTGAAAACCCTATATTCATTCCTTGTCTACTTAATAATTGCTATTGCTTTTAACCATTATGCAAGCTCTTAGCCATGTTTGCTCCGAGCCACCTACAAGAAATATTTTTTCCTGCATATATGGTAGACATGTAGAATATGTTGGAACAAACTATTGGAAGCTTGCACTCTCTCCTTTTCTCTCTTGAGTATCTCTCATTGATCACACAACCTAACCATGCCCCCTTTTCTCCATGAGACACCCTTTATATAGAGTTGGGACACAAGATATGCCTAGTCCAAGTGAGTCGGCATGTACGTTGGAGGGTGCCCTTCCAACAAAAACATATACACCTTTAGTGCACCAATGACATGCAAGTTGGACTTTACACTTGAACAAAGATATTTTTTGAATGTTATTAGTGCAGTGGACAAGAGATCAGGTCAACAAATGTGTTCCTAGATATGCTTGTAAAAAACTTAACTCCTTGCCCCTCTAAGAAAACTGCTTTTGAGAGTTCCTTGTCCCTCTTGATCGATCATAGACCAATTTTAGTCCACCAAAGTCTATTGTTGATCTTTCTTGGGTGAAGTCTAGGGTCAGCCAAGGTCAAGTCATGGTAATCAATTCGTTGTCCCTCTTGATCAATCATAGGCCGATTTTAGTCCACCAAGGTCTATTGTTGGTCTTTCTTGGATGAAATCTAGGGTCAGCCAAGTTCAAGTCATGGTGAGCAATGGTTCCCTCAAAGATAAAAAAAATACTAATGAAAGCCTTCCATCCAACCCCACATTTTCAGAGGCAAGTTCAATTGTTTTCTTTTTTCAGGTGGCAAATTTTCCCTTTACTTTTAACTTCACGAATGAAGATCACACAATGTCATCTTGTAAAAGCTTTGTGACTATGACTCTGAATCCCAATTCAAATGTACTTGAAAACAAGAGCTAAATAGAAACTGGACGCAACCCTAGTCGACTTAGGGTCCCTCAAATCGGCCTAGGGCCAACCAAGGTTGACCCAAGTCATCTACCCTTGGTCCATAGTGTCTCAGTTCTCCCATTTTTTTTTTTAAATGGAGGTTCAGCCGAAGCCTACTCCCCCGGACTTTAACTTTGAAATTGCAACTGTACAAGTGAATGGGCATAGCACCCGCGGGACCCCCCGTATCCCACAAAGCAGGGGTTAGACAAGGTTACAACTGAGAGACATGGTTACAACTGGGTTTAACTGGCCTAAGCCATAACATGTCCAGCCTGGGACTTGAACCTTGGACCTCCGCCTCAAGAGGCCAAAGCTCAACCAACTGTCCTACAGGTAGAAAGGTGCAAGCATAAGTACATCTGCAGACGCTGCAAGTATCCAGCCTGCAAAGGAGCACTTAGTGCATCCATTAAGGAGGACCCTTGTTATTTTCATAGAGGGTACATGTTTCTATTTTTCGTGTTGGCCTCAGCTACATTTTCACAAATAAGGTGACCTTTCACGAAGGCGTTATATAGGTATGCCGTATTCGTGTGGATAGTGTCTTTTGAACTGAGTTTCGCCTATACTGCTGTCCATGCTGACCAAATGTCCGTAGTCTCGCATGTTCCATGATTTCGAATTTGCCCTCTTGCATCTTCCTTGCTCGCATTATGACTTATAAGGAGACCTGGACCGACCTAGTAAACCTACTTGCATTATGATGTATAAGAAAACCTGGACTGATGACCTGGTAGACTTGCTTGCGTTAAGATTTATAAGAAAACCCGGACCGTGCTAGTGGAGTCAGCCAGGCCGACAAGTACCAAGACGACCAGGTTGATTTGCATGTATGAGCTCCTGCCTTTACACATTAAGATATGCTAATAGAACCTAATGTATCTGATAGAAGATTTCCACTGCTGGTTGACTTAGTTACCTGTCAACTTTGATGTCCAACTGTATGCTCAATACTTGAATCTGTTCTACATATGGGAGCCTTAATCAGTCAAAGAACCCGTTTGATGGTCTAGTGTTTGCAACCATTTATCTCTTAACATTTGGCGGCCATCAGATATGATGAGCCACCTATATTATCATCAAACTGCTACAGCTACAATGGTCCATAATAGAGATAGACTGTTTTAAAATCTACTTCTCCTTGTCTGTGTAAACCCAATTCACTTTGGGCTTTGGGTAACATTGTGAAAGTTTGTAACAGAATATTAATTTAGGACACTCTGTTGCATCTCTCACATGCTGTATCATCAATAGCACATTCTGGAAAAGATAATGATGAATCCTGTTTGTTTAAGTTACAAGTTTGCAGCAAATGTGATGTTCTATCTTTTCCATGGTGTTATTGGAGTCTCTGCTGATGATGCATCCAAAAATAAGAAAGGCTTACAGTGAAGCTGACCCTGTATGAATAAATAAGCCTGTTGAATTGAAGTAGACAGCAAAGCTTGTCTGGATAGATGAATTCCTGATAGAGTGGCCAAGGTCTTGTACCTGATACTAGCTATATCTTATGGTAAATATTTAAGGATTACAATCAGGAGAGCAGGATAATACATATTTATATATGATGATATATAAATGTATGCATATGTATAGATAAATAAGTGGTTGGATCCATCTCCTAAACCGAAATGCAGGATAAAAGAGTTGGAATAAACATGCACAGGATGAGAGGTGTATAGAGCTACTTGTATGAAGGCTTGAAAGCCATTTCTGGGGCATGAAACTGATGCTTTTGTGATGTCTTACTTGGGGGAGTGAATGACATATGCGTACATGTATTATTGAATGTCTTTCTCCTTGCTACTCCCACATACATAAAGGTGAGATAGGTGGTGTTGTCTCAAACCTAAATGCTACACAACATTCTGACAAAGGAGTACGAGGAGACAGACTGGAATTTATAGAGCCAATTTCATCACTCGCATTCAAGAAACAAGGAGACTCTTCATCAGCATGAAACTCCCTCGAAAGAATAAATCCAGAAGAGTACTGCAGATTTTCTGCACTATTCAGATCCAGCTTTTCTTGTAACCACCTTATCACTTGCTGTATGGTGGGTCTCCTGTGTCCTTCCTTTCTTGTGCACATCCTGACTAGAGTCATCAAGCTCTTAAGTTCTTCCAGGTTGCAACTTTGTTTCATGTCTGGATCTATGATGCTCAGTATATTTCCTTCTCCTGACAGAAACCTCTGTGCCCATTCCACTAGATTGACATTGTCTTGGACAGCTGCTCTGCCTGTTATAAGCTCCAATAATAGTACTCCATAACTGTATATATCACTTCTGTCTGTCAATCTTCTTGTCGTCACATACTCAGGGTCCATGTAACCTGAAAATCAAGAGGCATATACATGTGAGTCTGACTTGTAGCTTTAAAATATAGCATGATTATTCTACATCAGAGACAGCATCCTGATTTGAGAAGATCGTGTTGTAGATTTTCCGTATCGACCAACTTCTCCTGCTTGCAATTCAAATTGTTTTTTTAAGAAGATATAGCAAAGCGAGAGTAATGGAATGATAGAAATCTCTGAAGGATAAAATAAGCTATAATACAATGTCTGTCAGATATGAAAGAAATGATTAAGGATAATATTATTGTGTGGAAGGAGGTGGTGAAAGCTGTGTTGACTTTGAAACAATGGGAAAGCTACTGAAAATCTAATGGAGAGTGGGCATCTCTTGGTATCATATGCCAGACATAATAAGGTACAGAGAGGACTGTGTGACTAGAAGGGCTCATGATGGCATTGAGGGCTGCATGAGTTATTGACAGATCTCCTTGATATCATTCATGGTGAGTACCTTGACTGGGTGCCTCACACTGTGCATCAGAGTGATCCAAATCTTGGAATAGAGTGCTCATTAGCACACTGAGGCTCTCTAGCAGTGAAGGCACCCATATCATTATAGCTTAACCATTCATTGCACAATCAAGCATTATGCCGTTAGTACAGGTAACCTGCTCTGATAATTGCCCATCTGACCCTCCAACTAGGCCTAAAGAAATCCTTAAAACTGCCTCTGAGTGTGTCTACTCTATCTCCTTGTGGCGCTCTGTATGTCTCTGTAGCTCTAGCGAGAATAGACTGGCACAACTTTGGTCCTCATATCTCATGACTTGAGCATTAATCCAAATCCCTCTCTGTCAGCGATCATCATAGTTTGAGCCTTGGTTGCATAATCAAGCACTATGGCTGTAATAGGGGTAACCTGCTTTAATAATTGTCCATCTGACCCTCCAATGAGGCCTGAAGAAATTCTTAAACTTCCCCTGAGTATGTCTCTTCTTGTGTATGTCTCTGTACCTCTAGCAAGAATAGATCGAGACATTTTTGGACCTCATATCTCACGACTCTTGAGAAGTCGTCCAAGTATGCATTGCAAACAACAACTCATAATATGCTGGACAATGAAAATTATATTGCACCTTTATGTCAGGTTTTGTTTTATATATTTTACATATCTTGACCTCAGCTGGTACTAAAAATCTGCCCATCTCAAGTTCAAGTTGCTGTGAAGAGTATATCTTCCCAATAGCACGATGCAATGCATGAGATAAATTGTGTCCATATGACAAGACCTGCTTACAGAACTATTCGTCACAGGCGAAAGAAACTATTCTCTATAAAAGGGCATTGTTTAGCTTAATAAATATACTGGATCCATCCACATTATCGTTATGTGAGACTGAATCAAGCCTTGAAAAATGAGTTGGAAGGCTGGTAATTTTTCTATTCTAAAACTATGTTTTGGAGCCATGATATCTCTGTGGAATGCTGATTCACAGGAGCCCTTAAGGGACAGCTGGAATATCTTTCTCTTGAAGGTCCCATAAGCTGTCAATGAACAGAATGCCAGTGCCTCAATTTCATAAGGGGCAACAGCAAGCTTGAATAACCCTGCGTAGTATTGAAGCCTTTCTTGTAGTCATATCGGAGATTGTAATCATATGTGCAATCAAAGATAATCAAGAGTACCTTAATTCATCTCTATTATGTGATCTTCCATGATGGTCCACTGAGGGTCCCAAATCTGCACCCCATAGATTGTAGCTTTTTTAACAAAAGTAAAAAATCAGAGCTTTGTCCAGAGTTTCTAAATTGGATATGGGAATGAACGAAAGTGTTTTTACGTCTATTAGGAGGCCGAACTCGGCCTATGAGACAAATCGATGTACACGGGTGTATCTTCTGTCAATCAAAAAAGAAAAAAGTGCTGAAAAAACTGGTAAAGCTGATAGAGATCTCCGTAGTGTGCATGTGGAGATACCCATGGAAATGGGGGGTGTATGGACTGCGAGATCTATGATAATCTATATGCAAAAAGGGTAGTACAACAAGCATGGAAATGCATCTGAAACGACTAACTAGCTCCATCCTGTGCTAGTGGGCGGGTGTAAGATGTGATACATAGGTGGAGGTGGAGTCAGGGCCACCCTCATGGCTGCAACGGGGTCAGCCATCATCCGGGATCGTCTCTCCTCCATGGCGGGATAGTCACGGGCCTGGATCTCTGCAATCTGGTGTCGGTGAAGTCTCGGGGCCCAATACCCTACAGCACGGGGTCGTCTCCTAGCTCGAGAGGCCTGAGCCTGCTGAAGGGTCACCCCTCTCAGTGTGTGAGCTGAGGGGGCGAGGGCTGCTCCACGTCGTGGAATAAAGAAGTCAGTGAGCTGACTCTGTCTGCATCCTGTATGGGCTGCTACAGTAGGCTGGAGTAGGGAATCTCTGTGACTCTGTATCTCTAGTAAGAATCACCCGAGCTGTCGCTGGTCTCTAGAGTCCATGATCTCTCGGAGGGTGGGCTGCCTTGTAAACAGAGTCTCGTATCTGCCTCTGATGTCATCATATGTGCTACATCTGCATACAAAGTGCTCCTCATCCTCCATCTCTACTCTGCATACCCATATGCGCTGCTCTCTGGGAATGTCTGCGGCTCTGCCCATCTCAATCTCTAGTCGGTGTGATGAGACTCTCAACTGGCCAATCGCTACCCTCGAGCTATGAGGCATGTAAGTATCCATGTAGCGTGGTCGCTGGATAAAACCGTCCACTAGTATGTCTAAGAACTTGTCTCGGTAGTGTGATAGTCTCGATCCCATGTGTGGTGTGTGCCATGTCTGACTAATGTAGATCCTGTCTGAGCAGAACATTCCTCTCACGACGAGAGAGATGGATGTGGGGTGAGTTTGGGACATACTGAAAAGGAGGCAATCTGTCCATATCAAGTCCATGACTATCAAACGAGACTCTAACCTGAGTGTACCAAGCTCTCTCATATCCAGACTCTGATATCTATATAGATGCCTCAAAAGCTCTCTGTGTGAGTCTGTCTCTAGGGAGCTCCCTCATCCTCTGGATAAAGCAGATAGTCTGGAATAGTGCATCTACTATCATGGGTGGTGCAGCTAGCTCTGCCCTGATGATGTCATGTGGCACTGACTGTCTCCCGCGAAATAGTCGCGAGATCATACGTACGATCGCACTCCACTGGGTGACTGTGAGGCCCGGGGCCCAAACTGTCGAAGCATACATCATAGCTGGTCTGACTAGTGTGTCAAATAGCCACCCCTTCGTGCGGGGCTCCTGGAAGTGTGCCTGGTGACATCTCCGCTCTAACATGGCTAAAGCTGCATATCCTCGTGTGAGTCTATCGGTGGCTGCCTGTCGCATGCTGAAGGGGCCAGGCAAGCTAGTAAACGTGACTCCGAGGTAGACATAGGAAGTGACCACCTCAATCTGTCCACCGCCATCTCTGAATCCTGCTCCATTCCTCACCATGGGGGAGGTGCGGAAGATCATGACCTTGGTCTTGTCAAGGTTTACTGTCAAGCCCCTCTGTGTACAAAACTCATCGAGGGAATCCAAGTGGCGCTATAATCCCTCGGGTGACTCTGAAATCAATACAATGTCATCGGCATATAATAAAATGTGGACATGTGTACCTGCGAGGTCTGCACGGTCTCCTCCCGCTCGGAGAATGTAGTCCTCAATCTCGTCGATGTAGAGACCAAATAGAGTGGGGGAGAGTGGGCAGCCTTGCTTAACACCGATGGTGCTAGCAATGGTCTAAGACATACCTCCTGGACACTGTACCCTCCCAGTCACCCGCTCATAGAGTGCATAGATGGCCCAAATCATTTCTGATGGTACTTCCAAGCTCTGAAGGCGTCGAAAGGGTCTCTCTCGTGGCACTGTATCAAAAGCTTTGCGGAACTCCACAAAGCAGCAATATAATCTCTTTGTAGAGAGGCACAATGGTGTGCATAGTCCACTCCCCTGGGAGGCCCTCCCCTATAGCCCGGTTGAAGACATGTGCAATCAATGGGGCTATAGTGAAGGCTGCGTATATGAGATGCTCGCTCTGCAATCCCGTGTGGTCTGTTGAACGTCCATGTCGTAGTTGTCCTATGGCCCTCTCAACCATCTTTGCTCTGAAGAGAGAAGAACTGGTAGGGCGAGGCTCAAGTGGCTTGGTAATGGGAGGCTGCCCAGGTACCTGATATAATCTCTCAGCATAATCATGCCATGTGTGTAGGTCCCCAATAGGTGTGGTCGGGCGTGGCCTCCGTAGGGTACGCCATGCTGAAGCACTGTCCATACTCATAAAGAGATGGTATAGCTCAAGTTCCTGTGCCTCCTCAAAGGCTCGCCTCTTCTTACGTGTGAGGGTCTTCATCCGTCCCTTGGCCTCTCTCTCTCTCTCTCTCTCTCTCTCTCTCTCTCTGTGATCTCTCCCAATGCTCGCTGAGCTCGTAGTCGGCGGTAATGGTCTCTGCATTCCTCATCATACCAGCGATGTTGTGGCATAGTCCCGGGAGGAGGTGTGTGACCAGAATGGATGGTGTGTGGGAACGAGCTGATGGCTGATGTATGAAAGACTGATGCTAACTCTGAGGTGAGTAGGGATAGTGGAGTGTCAGGATGAAGCAAAAGAAGATCCTTCTCGACTTGAGCCGCATATATGTGAGCTAGCTCATGTGTGAAATGGATGGTGGTATGTGGGATGCGTGCTGCAGGTGTGGGTGTAGGGGTGTCTCCCTTGAGGGAGAGCGCGAGGTATGTGTGATCGGCCCCAATGGGTATGGGTGGGATGGTGAATGAGGTAAGTAGGTGGATGGCCTCTCTGGATCCCATGACGTAAACTACTGTACTTCCCTCGCCATCTGTGACTGAGTGTGGTATGCACATCAATCCTCCATCTGTGACTGAGTGTGGTATGCACATCAATCCTCCTGAGGTAGGCCACTGAGCCATCCCGTTATAGATAACGAGGTTATGTCAAGAGCCTAGTCTGAGTAGGTGAGTGCCATAGTGAGTGCATGTAGAGTCAGCTGAAGCTCGAGCTGTAGACTCATCCTCTATGGTATGCAGTATCTGTGGGTCTTCTGGGTCAAATATCTCACACTGATCACTGCTTGTCCTGGCATTGAAGTCTCCCATAAGGAAGACTTCCGCTAATGCAGAGTACTCTGTAATCTCTTCTGACAAACAAGTGTATGGTGAGTCCTCCTCTCGATCTTTGATAGCGAATCGCGAGTTAGAAGGAGCAAAGTAGCATAACGCTATGAAGATAATCCGCTCCTGTGAGAGCTGGAGTCGAATCCAAAGATATCTGGCCTGTGACTCACATGCGACTATCTGTATCCTGCTCTGAAGTCCATCTCTGAAGAGTATGGCTACTCCACCCGATCATCTGGTGGTGTGCTGACATGTACACTCTCTGTATGTGGACTCCCACTGGAAACCGTGGACTCGAGGTAGGCTCCGGCCTGGGCTCTCATGTGTCTCTGTCAGCATAATGATGTCTCTGCCTCTGTGCACCTCTTCTAACCTCTCTGGGTGTGTCCATAGATCTCCATTGCAGTTCCAAACTGCAAGGTGTATCTCCTCGAGTGTCAGGCCGCGGAGAGAGAGAGAGAGAGAGAGAGAGAGAGAGAGAGAGAGAGAGAGAGAGAGAGAGAGAGAGAGAGAGAGAGAGAGAGAGAGAGAGAGAGAGTTATATTAACGTCTTCCGAAGGCCAAACTTGACCTGAGACAAAACCATGTACAATTGTAGTAAGGCCAAATTAACCTATGATGCTAAAAAGTTTATTTAAACAGTGAATTTTATACAATCTCTGAGCTAGCATGTCACATTATGGTGGTATGTCTCACATTGGGTGGGAACACACCCTTAGTGCTTTATAGCCTGGCTGCCACATGGCACCAAGAGGAGCACTTACCACATTCAAGAGGTAGAGTTGAGAATAGAAAACAAGAAAACGAGAGTTTTATGAGGAAGCTTGGAGACAGTGCTTGGACGTGGCTGGGAGGTACGAGCATGTAATCTCTGTGTGTAGGTCGTTGAGATCCTGATACGAACTGCTGCGCAAGCTCGTTAGGAGTTGTTGCATATCAAGGGACATAATACTGGTATCAGAGCAGGTCGATGGGCAGGAATTCTGATCTCTGAGGTTTAGAGCGTGTGAGGAAGACATACAGCAGCCATGTAGAGAGACTTGGGGCAGCCATTTAAAGATAGGAGCCTGCGAAGACTCAGACAATGCTCAAGTAGCCCGCGACATGTGCTAGCAAAGGCACACACAGCCAACAAAAGCCAAAATATGGTGGCTGCGAAGAGGAAAGTTTCTGCATCAGACTTTGCCGTTGGTCCCAAACAAAATCCCTCTTCTGTTTCTTCTGCACATCCCTGTGCAGAAACAACTTCTGGCCATCCCTCTTTATAACAGCTAGGTGATTGCTCTCCTGCGCTCAGTAGTGAGTGTGGAAAAGAGTCAGACAGCTCATCAATACAGGATGTTGATCATCTACAATGGTCTGAGTTGCTTCCAGAATGATGGGACTGAAACCTTGCGTGTCCTTAAAATATACATGGTCTGAGTTGCTTCCAGAATGATGGGACCGAAACCTTGCGTGTCCTTAAACTATACAAGCAAAGCTTGTGGATGTTAGAGCTCGCTGCTTGGCTACCCATGCCATTTACAAAAGCATTGGCTCTCAGATAGAAACAAGCAGGCCATTTCATTCTATCTCACATGAGACCAATGAGCCTGTGGAGCATATTCACGAGCCCATATCACTGGAAATGGATACACCATGTCCATCTTTGCCTCTGCAAAATGCAATCAAAACCTATAGCGGCATACATACTTCTGAAAAGGATTCTGTTCTTCCTGAGAAGGTATCGCCATACAATGAAAACATTAGCATTCATCCTACTCTATCAGTGAGTTTAGGATTAGATACACAGGAAACAAAGAAGGAAATGATTGAGACTATGAGCGAGCTGGCACCTCTTGATTCTCTTACAAGCCTTGTGTCAACGAAATGCATGGAGTTATGAATGAAGATTCTAGTACAGGTATAGAACCTTTAAAAACTGTAGATATTGAGCATGAAAAAATTCAAGGTTCTGCGCTATCTAGTTAGTGTGGACATGAATGATCAACCATCTCAATCAGCATTGGGATCAGTTACACAAGGGACTTAAGTCAAGCTCAAGAGAGGTTCTGGACACCGGGTATCTGCTCCTGAAGTGTTTTTTGAGCCTCCTTTGACAGCTTATGAAAAAGAGCATGAAGAGAACATACTATGGAATCAGCATTTTATGCAAAAGCTTGGTCTTACATCGTCTGTCCCCACTTTCAGCACAGAATTGGCTCGGCAGCTGCACATGAACAAATCCAGAGGGAAGGTAACAGAGAAGATTAAGCCACAATTGTTACCTGGCAGAAGGAGCCGGCGATTGATTGAAGAATTCATCGGTAGAACACAGTATAAGGATGAAGAAACCGTTGATCAAGCAACAAATGATGCACCTGTAGAAGAGGATCCTGTTTTCTATGATGCTTCCTCTGTCCTAAAGTATACTTGTGGTGAAGAGGTTGTCAATATGTCATCACGTTACTCCGAAGACTTTGCTAAATTTGGGGAGGTTAACATTATCCCTCTCCATCCCTCAGATGGAGATCTTCAAAATAAGCATCTTACAAGGATCTAGTCAATGAGTGTTTGTTTTGTTTCACAATGCGGGCGAACTCTACTTGCTGCTGGAGGTCATAAAAGGCAGATCGCTGTATTTGGGATTGCATCTCCCATCAAAAGTGAAAAAGAGACAGCCTCTGAGTCTGGCTGCTCAAGCAATCGGAACTTCTAACAGAGACAGGCACTTTTTTGGAATTTTTTAAAGACTGTAGCTTCGTAATACTTCTGTTCTTCAAAGTATGGAGACTATGAGATCCAAGGGATATACAGATATAGAGAAGTGTATCAAGGATGATGCTCAACAGCTTGAGGAGTTTGAGACTTCATCGAAATAAGTCGGGGAAGTAACTTAAACTCTTATTTATGTTTTTCTTCTAGCTTTACTAAGCACACGTTTTGAGCAGGCTTAATGAGTCATATGTATATGCTCAAGGATTTTATTCTTGCATGACAAGAAAGCACTCATAGAATCTTTAGATAATTTGATACTCCATCATGTTAAATGATTGATCATGTATGAATGCATGTCACTCATGCATAGCATTTATGACTATTGTTGTTTCCTATGTCACAGGAAATTCATTTTAGACACGGGAATATCTGTTTATCCACTTGTTATATCATGGTAATTATTTTGATGAAGATCAAAGTCGCTCTATTATCTATCTTATGGAGATAGGAATATCTCATATATACATTAATATCTCACATGTACATTACTATAAGAAAGTTTATACACTTTCATTTGAGAGGACTAGATATCTTTAGGAGATACCTATGCTCTATTTTAGAGTTAGTGAAGGCAATGGATCTTCAAGGAGAGTCTCTTAGTAGTAGAGTCTATGGCATGCATATAGGAATGCCCACATGGAGTCCTTTTAGTATTAGAAGGCAAAATAGTCAATCCACATTTTGGCTAGCTGTTCGAGATGGCATAGCCTCCGTGGATACCACTTATGAAAGTTGGCATCACATAGGTATCACAAGGAACATTAACATATGCTCACACGACTCACATAGATCATTGTATTGGCCTTAGCTCTAATAAGGGCAATGGATTCCAATGACAGAGGAAGTTAAATAGGATGCCATACAATAAGGGAATCCAATAAGTACCTATATTGGTACTCAAGAACTAGCTCGACTTGGTATGGTCCTTATCTTAGTATCACCTAAACCAAGCTAGTTAGTTATAGCATATGGGATTCATGAGAATCCACCAGACATAATATATGAGAGTTCCATCTTTGCGATGGGAACTAGATATATGATTTGTTTAGTGGAATTGTGCTTCCATGGATTGGAGATGAGAAGAGACGAGAACCATTGGTATGGGACGGTGGGGACTATCTCCCTTTGAGAACTCTTCTTCTATGGCCAAGAAGAAAAGGGCTCATCATCCAAAAAGTATGATTTCTACTTGTCCGAGGAGAGGTATTTGGAAAATATCTCTTACTGACTCTGTTCTCATAGTAACTTTCCTTCATATGGAGTTTGAATATCCATTTATTAGGAAGGGAAACAATTTAAGAGCTTATGTGTTCTCCTTTATGGACAGTGAGCCAAAGAAATTTAGTATGTCTCTTTTAAGGGAAAGGGAAAGTGGAATAGATTCCACCGTTAGAGCTTTCTTCCTTAGAAGAGATGGAGAGGGTTTATATACTCTTTAGATTGTCTAGATAGGCACGGCTCTATACTATCAAAGACAATAGGGAGATTAGTTAATCAAGGTGGTTAGGTTGAGTCTCACCCGATGACTCTAGGAGAGTGGTTATGTCTACTTGTAGTGACAGTCTATTGACATTAGTGAGACTGGGAGTAGAGTGATGACTTCTCTCTTTAGGGTTTTTAGGAGATAGGGATAGATCTTACCTATTGGGTTACACATAAATGATTGCTATAATCATCAAACCTGTTTCAGCTTTGACATAAAGAGTTGGAGCTGCATCTCAGTTATGGAAACCAATGGATAAAAGATATGTATGTATCTTTTCATACCATGCTGTAGGTGCCTGTTTTAATCTATACAAAGCTTTTATAAGCTTACACACTAAATGTTCTTTACATGATTCTTCAAAACCTTCTGGCTGCTGAATATATACATCTTCATGTAAATCACCATTTAGAAAAGCAGTCTTTATGTCTAGTTGATATACATTCCAACCAAAATGTGCTTCTAAAGCAAGTATTGACCTAATAATTGTCATCCTAGACATAGGAGCGAATGTCTCATCATAATCAATACCTTTTTGTTGTGCATATCCTTTGACAACTAATCTTGCTTTGTACCTATCAATAGAACCATCTGCTTTCCGTTTTTACACCTATAGCTTTCTTTCCCTCTGGTAACTCACATAGTTGCCAAGTTTGATTCTTATGAATAGAATCAATCTCTTCTTGCATAGCTTTTCTCGAAATAGGAATGTTAAGTGCATCTTTAACACATGCAAATTCATCTTCAAATGTTGTGAGTGCTAAAATATCATGAATCTCAAAGTCTTCAGCAAAACTTACATGATCTTTTTGTTGTTGTTGTTTAGTTTGACTCCTTGTTCTTCCTGTAAAAGTCTTTATACCACTATCTTTCCATGTCTGATATAACCAAGTAGGTGTATCCTTAAATAGTGGTGATACTCTTTTTGACTCTTCAGCTTCCACTGGTTCTGGAACATGTCCTCATGAGGTACTAGGACTTTCTGGAACTCTAGTACTTTCTTCCATTTCTGGAACTAAAGTCTCATGTGGAACTGAATCTGTAGAAGGTTGTGAAATTCCTCTTTCTTCAGTCCTAGGAATTTTAGCTCCCTCCTGATATGGCTGAACATGTATATCCAAATTCCGTCTAAAAAATCCATAGTCATTTTCACTAATGAACTCTGGAATTTCTGCTTCTTTATCATATATCTTATTTTCAGCAATATATGCATTGCGTGAAAGGATAACTTCACCTGCCTCTGGAATAAAACCTGTATCCTTTACTTTCAGCAGGATATCCAATGAAAACAGCTTTCCTTGCCTTTACATCTAGTTTGCCTCTATCCTTTTTCTCAACATGTACATAAGAAAGTGACCCGAATACTCTGAAATAACTCACATTAGGTTTTCTACCATAATATGCTTCATAAGGTGTGATTACCTTTAAGGCTTTTGTAGAAGACCTATTCAACATGTGATTAGTTGTATGTACTGCATCAAACCAAAATTTGGGTGAAAGCTTCTTGGATGCCATCATGCTCCGCATCATCTCAACAAGTACTCTATTCCTTCTTTCTGCAACACCATTCTGCTGCTGAGGAGTACAAGCAATAGTAAGATGCCGAGTAATACCTTTTTCTTCAAGAAATGTTTGGAACTCATTTGATAAGTATTCTCCACCTCTATCACTTCTGAGAATCTGGATAGTTGTCTGACTTTCCTTTTCAACCATAGCTACAAATTTCTTGAACGTGGAAAAGACTTTTGACTTTAACTTAAGACCATAGATCCATGAATATCTCGTAAAATCATCAACATATAGAACAAAATACCTAAAACCCTGAATAGAGTCCGCTCTCATAGGTTCATTCACATATGAATGTATAATCTGCAATTTCCTGGTAGCTGTAATATGACCATATTTCTTGAAAGGTAGTTTATGCATCTTACCTTCAAGATAACCTTCACATATATCTGAATCATCTGGTAGCTCGAATGAGGGTAAACTCTCAACCATACCTCTATCTTTGATACTCTTGAGAGCTCCAAAACTAATATGTCCAAATCTTTCATGCCATAACCTGATATCTTCTACTGATGACGAAGATTTAACAGCATATGCTTGACTGATTTTTGACAAAATAAAAATCCCTCCCTTGTGCTCACCTTGCAAAATACACTTCTCTTCTTTGTGTGACAAGATCTTACAAAGATCTCTCTCAAATACAACTTTGTAACCATCACCTAAAAATGCAGATATAGATAGCAGATTCTTCTTCATTTCAAGTACATATAAAACGTCTGAAATCTGAAAATTACCACCTTCTATTGACTTTAGGTTTACTGTACGTATTCCTACAACATCCAAATCATTGCGATCTGCAATAGTAACTCTTCTACCTGAAGAATAGGAAAGAGAAGAAAATACTTCTCTGCATCCTATCATATGCTTTGTAGCACCTGAATCAAATATCCAAGGATCTGCTGAAAGAACTTGTAAAGCTGCCTGATCAAAAGCTAATTCCTCAATGATGATATATGCATAAGAATCACCTTGAGATTTCCCTTTTTTATCATCTTCTTCAACATTACCTTATGCCTTTTTCTTTTCTGCTGCAATCCTTTTCTGACAAACTGCTATGAAATGTCCAAGTTTCTTGCAATAGTGACATAATGCTTCCTTCTTTATAGAAGACTTCTCTTTAAATGTAGTAGAAACAGAATCTGAAGTAGAAGGTGAAAGGGACTTACTTTCCTTCTTAGATTGCTTTTCCTTCTTATCCTTCTTCTTCTTTTTACCCTTTGATGAAGACAAAAGTGCTTCTTCATTCTCTTCCATTCCCTTCAACTGATCTTCATCTTGAAGTAACAAGAAATCTAACTCTTCAAATGTAACCTCTCTATCTCTTGTTGTAAGAGTAAGAGTGGTTATAAAAGACCGATATGAGATAGGAAGTGAATTAATCAGCGTATTTACCATTTCTTCATCTGATATCTCAACTCCTACATTTAGAAGTTGATCTCTCAAGTCAACGAGCTTTGTAATGTGGGTTTGAATTGACTCACCAGCCTTCATCCTTGTATTTGCTAGTTGTCTCCTCAAGTGAGCTTTCATAGCAGGATTTCTACTCTGAAAAAGATTCTCAAGCTTCAACCAAGCTTGTCTAGAACTTCTGTAAGATTTGGATTTGTGGTAGAATATGCTTTTTGACACTCATTGCTATGAATGAGAGTGCTAAAGCATCTCTAGCATCCAATCTTGCTTGTTCTTCAGTAGGAGGTACTCTGGGTAAGGATCTACCTGTGACTCTCGATATAGAAGTGGTTACCTCTTCTTCAATTGATTCTGTGATTGCAACACCAGTTCCTCTTCAAGTTGTTGTATCCTCTTCTTCACCTTCTCGTCTTGATCTTGTTAAGGATCCATTGACGATACTCCATAAATCCTTTGTCACTAACAAATTCATCATCATGAAACTCCACATAGGATAATTAGACGATCCATCCAACTTGTCCTCAATCTCAATTCTATACTCACTCATCTTAACTAAGTGTGTATGTCAATTATGCTCTGATACCAAGTGTTGGAATTTGGGGCCCCAGGATCTTCCAATACTAAAAACCTTTGAGCATACACACTTAATTAAACAAGATGATAAGTGAGATAGAAAGAAATTTTGAGACAAGAATAAGTAACGTAAGCAAATTGCTTACTCACTCATATAGATGGCCGAATTACAACATGGGAGTACTACTCAACCATATGATGGTGCACTCACTAAATGGAAGTATAGACAAGAAGATGATGATGTACAGAATTCAGATTATGCTGTTATAATCTGAGTATGTGTGAAGTAAATGAGCAATGGAGTGAGCCCAACCTCTCAAGATAGTGCAACAAATCTGAAAATCAGCAAACCCTAATTCTGAAATTAGGGTTCAGAAACCCTAAAAACAGAAAATAGGATTAACTTAAAAAAGATAGCTGCCACAAACTTGTAGAAGACTCCTTGCTCCAAGAGAGTAGCCTCTCCTTCACCTCTCCTTAGCCTCCAAAGCTTTAGAACTCCAAAATTGACACTATGTAAGCATCAACTCTAGCTTGAATTGTCCAAAAGTATGCCCAAGGTCTCTCTTATATAGTATTGAGCCTCCAAAATAAAGCAATCGTAATTTTTTGCGAAAAAAATCAAATCGCTAGCTGAAAAGCTGTTTATCGCGTTTTTTTAATGGGATCGTTAAAAATTGCTTTTCGCAATTTTTAATACTAGCTTTATTATTTTGATCGCCCAAACTTATGTGCTTTTGCCATCTTTGAACTTATGACCTAGCTTTTCTATGTTTTGTACTTTTATAACCTCAGAAATATGCATCCACCATTTTAGGGCAGAAATTAGGGTTTGAGTTTTCTCCTAACTCTGACCTCTGATGATAGATGAAGCATATCACTAGATAGCTATTGCGAAGCTCTATCTATCTAGCCTAAAAAAAGTTCTACCTAAAATGTACAAAAAAAATGGCTAAATCCTAAGTTGGATTTGCTGGAAATGGACCATATGTACATTGATTTCCAACACTATCCACATTCTTTTATATGCTGTTGATATTGCATTGGTTTCAGAGTCTAAATTGGTTTTAGAGTCTGCAGAGGATCTAGAGCATCACCTACATGGCCTAGACGATTTCTACACACAGAGGACTATTTCCTCAGTGAACCTTGGTAAAACCAAGGTTCTGATCTTCCATACATCGGACCCATCAAGGTAGTCGGATCATATGTGTACCTCGGAGTGACATTCACAATAGCCTTTAGGGTTTTCTCCATGTCTCTAGTAGCCCGTGATCGCATCACATGAGGATACAAAGCACTAGCTTTGGTGGAGAGACACTGCCACCATGCATATTTTGAGGAGCCTCACACAAAGGGTGGGCTCTTCGACACCGCAAATTCTCATGATTGCCAGACTCATCCGCAACAAATCTTCGGTAATCCATGATATCATCACAACAGAGCTTGCTGCACCACCGATGCTAGTAGAGGCACTCTTCGAGACAGTGTGCCTATTACACATGATCGAGAGCATGGAAACAGAGCGCATCACTTACAAAGCTTTCCAGGCATCACGCAACATGGAGCTAGCAAGAGACACCTCTTCATGGTATGCACAAACACGAGATTGGCTAGCTCTAGCAGAGTAGTTCTTTCAGCGAGCTGGGCCACATCAGACAGACCTGCCTCCCAGAGGCATAGGGCTGACTCCTGCAGGCAGTGGCACAGAGAGTGGGACGCCAACCACGTATGGTTGGCTACCAGCGACCACGACTGCACCAGGAGGATATCTCATGCATTGGGTTAGCCCATGACCACATGATGGAGCAGAGACGCACCACCACAACTCAGGCAGCCTTCTTTCAGGAGGTACTCAGACAACCACTGATGTACCACATACTCCACTCCTCCACCGATCATCAGCAGTTAGGGTATACACATTCACTCTTCATGGGTCCCCCTTGTATTATATGTGGCCATTATCTGAAGAGTCAGAGCCATGCTCGCCCCACACACCACGACATCATCCCCACTACCCCTCATTACCAGGTACACCATCCTTTTGTTGTTTTCAGCCTACACAGTTTAGTGTAGCGAGTATTTTTTTCCTTTTCATTTCTACATATTGATTACCACAGTTGTACATGGTTTTGTCTCATAGGCCAAGTTTGGCCTTTGGAAGACGTTAATATAAATTTCTTTCTTTCTTTCTGTGTGTGCGGGCGCGCACGGGTGCATGTGTGTGTGTGTGTGTGTGTGTTTGCAAAAGAAATGGAAGCATAATTAAAATCTTTATGATCCACTTCCTCACCATTAATTGTGTACTGGACTCGTTCTTAAAATTTACCTTATAGAAGTGGATAGAAAGCTTGCATGTTCTGATAGTTACTGCATAGAAACCTACTGTGAATTTGGATTTCATACGATAAATTAAAGCCATCTTAACTAGAAATGTTCCTTATTGGACACTGACAAACAACCCAATTTTATCGAATTTGTATATCAAGTAATATAAATAATAACAAAAGAAATAACAATTACAATAATGATAATTATATTAACAATAACAAGAACTTCAATATTATTATTATTAATTTTTTAAGAACAGACTGTACAACCTGGAGTTCCTCGAACATCTGTTGTGACGGGCTGGAAACCAGAAGAAGACTTCGATGTGGCATGTGCAAGACCAAAATCTGCAACCTGCACAATACTCTAGATGTTTTGAAAATCATTCTTTTCTAATCCAGATATAATTAGTTTAATAGAGACCAGAAGAAGAATTCACAAGGATGGCAATTGTTTCTGACCAGGTCACTTCCCCTTAAGTTAATGTATTTAAAAAAACTCACATTAATGCAATCCTAG
This sequence comes from Ceratopteris richardii, assembly GCA_020310875.1. NCBI lineage: Eukaryota > Viridiplantae > Streptophyta > Polypodiopsida > Polypodiales > Pteridaceae > Ceratopteris > Ceratopteris richardii. The sequence goes on from MU263447.1 coordinate 37,619, forward strand.
TACCATACCTTCGCTCTGAACTTGTGATCTAGCAGAATGTTACTCGATTTGATATCTCTGTGGCAAAGAGACGGCTCACAATAACAATGCAGGTACTCCTGCAAATCAGGTATCATTGTGTTGATACAAAACTCTGTCATACAGCTTACCAGAGGTTCGTGACTTTAATATTGATACTTTTCATCATAGGTTACAATTAATGAATAATTTACTAACCAAAGCTGATGCAACATCAATAGCTATTTGCAGCCTTACTTGCCAAGTAAGTGGAGTCTTACTCTCAACACCTGCATAACTTCGCAACTCAACATTAACCATAGAATGAGTTGTGCTTAAACATCAGATACATATCATCTTATTGGTTTCTACCTTGCAAATGCTCCTTTAGGCTACCATTCTCCATATATTCATAAACAAGAAACCTGGGAACATACACTAAATATCAGAATCACACTTTTGCTGATGGTTGTAATTTTTCAACATGGAATTTCATATTGTTATATGCATGCATGTGTGCATGTGTGTGTGTGTGTGTGTGTGTGTGTGTGTGTGTGAGATACGCGCGCATGCACACGTGCAGACAGTTGCACATGTGTATGTAAGTACATGCGTGCAAATGTCAAAGATGCAAGACACCCAAAAGTGAGTTTTTACAACATGCTGCTAAGCAGCATAAAAATCAGTGTGAATAACGGACTGGACAGTGAAGTGCTTTTCTGTGGCTAGCATACAAGCTGCCATGAGCAGGCAGACCTGGATGATCGGTCCTGGAATAGCATGTGAAAACATAAGCTTATGCTCAAAGATAAAGAGTATTCTTCACTTTCCAGATGAACTATATTATCAAGAACCTTAGCTGATCCAAAATCCATTAAATGGAAGAGTCTGTACATGCATGCATTGTACATATGTATGTATGTATGCATACTTCCATCAAACCAGTCATCGTATGCCTGTCAAGCAGGAGTTTTGATTTTCATGCAGATGTCTTTAACTATAGAGCTTAGTGGAAGAAAATAAGAATGTGTAGATTCAAGTGAAAATATAGAAAGATGAGACAGATGTCCAAGTAGACTGGTCTGCATAGCTTATTCATTATCTAAAATGCAATGGGTAGAATGTGATATTCCTTTGTGATGCAGAGATTTAGCTTCCTTTAGAATATGTGTATTGATGCCTACTTATTGAATTGAAACATATGTATCTATATATATGGTCTATTCATATGTCAATCATATTTCTTTCACCACAGTCGATAACCACAAAGTTTGTATGAATATAAACCAATATTTCAACTTGAGCTAGGAGCAATCAATTTCTTCTTTTTGTGTGTATAAGTTAAAAAGTGCTCCAATTCCTCTCACATGGAGAGGCACATGTTCCTTGAGAATGCACTTTTATTGCAAGAGCTTGTAATTTGGGTGTGCAAACTCCAAAAAACTCCCAGTGTTTCACTCCTCTTGCATTCTTGATGCTTATTTCACAATGGAAACAAAGAATGAACCAATTCCTTTTTTTAATTATCATAATCATCAGTCAATTCATCTTGCAATTAGACACTTCTTTTTTTATGTTTCTCCAAATAAGATGACCAGCTAGCATGGAATTCATTGTCCATGCCTGATATTTGCCTTTCCATACAAGATGCATGCAAAGCTGTCTGGAATCTGCATCATGTCCCATCTTCCAACGTATAAAGTTTTTATTTGATTCATCTTTGATGCATCAACAACATTCATAGGTTGCACTTTTTCCACCATACAATCAATTAACTCATAAAAAGGCCTATTGTCACAACTTGTCTATCACATAAGCACAAAATCTTCAAAATAGGTGACTCATCTCCCATCCTTTATATCCACTTGCACCCAAGATACTAATGCTCTGAAATGCTCTGTGACAACAACCACCTCAACAAATTTAGCATAGTCATACTACAATTGTCAAGCATGCCGGACTCTCCAAACCCCACAGAGCAAACAATTACTCTACTACACACCACTAGGTACAAAATATCAAGGATATCTCGCATCTCTCCCCCTCAAAAGCAAGCCTATATAAATTACATTGTATTCAATACAAGGGAGCTTGTCGAGAGAAGTGCAACCTCTCTTATAAGTGAGTGGAGAAGGTCCTACGCACTTATAGTCAAGTGCATCACTCATGGACTAGGAGTCTCATCCTTGTATGGCTTGCTAGTAGGGAAAGATTATCTCTCATGTCTTTCTCCATTACTCTTCCTTCTGCCTTTTTCTTGTTCTTATTCTCTCATGATCCAAGTCCTTTGTGCATATTATTGGTTGGTATCTTTTGTTTGAATATTAGTTGATAGTATTGTGATTGATGTATAATCTCCTCTCCCACTAAGGCTTATACTCCATCACACTAGGTACCCACTCCAAAAGCAAAAAGTCTGTCTACATTCTTTCAAAAGCCAACAACCATGGACACTATTTTACGTTTGATTTTGCAAGAAGGGTTGGTTCATCATAAGGGAAACTAGAGTGTGATGTGTGGACAAAGCTCTTCTCACATGCTCTCGAAAAGCTATGGTTAACTACAGCAAACCTTCTTGTTCAATCATCGATGCATTTCACCACATTTGACTTGGGATAGACACGCAATTCCTTTGCTTTGGAATCCCCATTTGGGACACTTTTTCATGCTCATCCACCCACTTTATAACTTGGATCTGCAGCATGCCACTTTCATGAAAAAGGGATTCAAACCTTTCATCACTGCTTTAATGGCACTCAACGTTAGATTTGCTTTGCACAAATGAAATGATGATACGGTTTTGGTCCTTTTAGGGCTGTATGGTTTTTCCTTCAACAAGAATCAGATTCATAATTTTCAAATGACTTTCACCTATTAGCACATGGGCGTGAAGGGGATCAGAAGTGTGGTAATCTTCAAAATTAGTTCACTGCTTCCACATGGACCACTATCTTGTACTCCAAGAAGATTTGCATATTGCTCAATGTCGCAACTCGCGATGGAGATCACAATGGTAGGCTGTAGCTACAAAGATGTTCACATATATGGAAGGCTAAACTGCCACTGCACTATCATCTTTTCCTTTGGAGAGTGATGGTCAGCACTCTCAAGATGGGTAAATTCAAGGAAAGGCATTCCACACTATGATTTTCTTGCCCAAGGTGGGGAGATGCAAGAGAAACAATGCAACATTTGTTTCCACACTTCAATAAGATGAATAAGCAATGGCTCCAACCTATGGTTTGTAATTTATCAGCACATAAACTCACGTTCTCACTTCATTGCTTTGTCTAACAGACAGGAGCATGGATTGCAGATAACCCTGTTTCTGGATTGTTTGGTCCTTGTGGCAATCAAGGAATACTATGATTTTTTATGAGATAATCAGGTTCGACAATGGCATACCCACACCAGTGCTTCACGAATCTCTGCTAACCTCTTCCGTGTGCTTGCCACATGGAACACGATCCAAAGCTGATCTTATCATCCATACTGTTGTTTAGCAGGCTCTAGGCAGCTCTGTACTACAATGCTTGTGGGCACCTTGTACACGTGTTCATATTATTAACGAAAACACTTTTCCCAAAAAACAATGTATGTATGTATGTATGTATGTATGTATGTATGCATGCATGCATGCATGCATGTATGTATGTATGTATGAATGTGTGTATGTATTTACATATGTATGTATGAATGTGTGTGTGTATGTGTGAATGCATGTATGTATGCATGAATGTGTGTGTGTATGTATGTATGTATGTATGTATGTATGTATGTATATATGCATGCATGTGTGCATGTGCCATGTATGCACGTATGTATATATGTGTGTATGTGTGTGTGTGTATATGTGTGTATGTATGTATGTATGCATGTATGTATGTAGGTACATAGGCACTGGGCATAGTAAAAAAAATCGCACCATTTTTATTATATAAAAATCGTAAAAATCGCATTCGCGATTTAAATCTTTTTTAACGATTTTTATTCAAAAAAAAAAAATAAATAAATAAAAATTAAAGGTTTCATATGGTAGATCTCTTTTTAAAATTAAAATTTGGTCACTGCGATACTTATGCTTGCTAGTAGTCTATCATATATTACCACTTTGCTCTCTAGGTAGAACTATATTATTTTCTTGCCTATTAGAGATTTGACTAACTAAATTAAGTTAAAATCGATGCTCAATGATTTAAGTAGTAGAGCACTATGGGCTTGAAAAGCTACAAAGCCAAGTTCCTTCAATTGTGTATGTACATTTTTTGGCATGACATTAAGTCCCTGTCCAGTATGAATCTATACCAACCTATAGTTGAATGACATTATAGAGTTTATATGACTGCAATGTTATCAAAAACTCTTTGGTGGCATCTCAGATATGACTGTAAGTACAACAACTAACAAGCATCCACGTCATATAAACTTTTCACTACTTTCACTACTGTCCAATATTGGAGTATATATGAGTTGAATAGGTATTGTGCATACCTTAGATACAAGAAAAAATAAAAATCTCTTGATGAATAAAAACCTCGATTTTTATTTTTATTTTTAAAAACCTCTACGATTTAAAACGATTTAAATCTACGATTTAAATCTCTACTTTGTACTATGTACGTAGGTAGGTATGTATGCATGTATGTACGTACGTACGTACATACGTACGTATGTATGTATGTTTACTTGTATACATAGATGGACTGATAGATGTACAAATATACACACTCATAATTACAACCAAAAGAATTGTTCACAGGAAGCTGTCAATCATGACAACAATTTTAACTAGTAATGATGATGAAAGAACACTATATAAAAAAAGTGCTATCAGCGAATTTCAGTTCATCTATATCAGTTGTGTAATATCATCTATCATGAACACTTGCCTTTCATGGTTTTTCATACAAAATCCTCGTAGTTTAACAAGATGTCGATGATGAAGATGGCCAAGAAATTCCATTTCTTTACAAAATTCCTGTTGGCTGTGCCTTGAAGTAACATTCATTCTTTTTACTGCTGCAGCCATTCCATCATCAAATCTTGCTTTGTATACAGTACCGAATCCACCTCGGCCAATTATTGTGCTGAAGTCATCTGTTGCCTTTTGTATTTGAGTGTATTTATACCGCTGAAACGAGCTTGAGGTACCTGCTTATGAACACCAATGTAAAAAGATTTTCGATACGAATTTCATGATTAGAATTATCATATTATAGATCAGGATTTTACATTAAAGAAGGAAAATTGGGGGGGGGGGGGGGGGGGGGGGGGGGGGGGGGGGGGGGGGGGGGGGGGGGGGGGGGGGGGGGGGGGGGGGGGGGGGGGGGGGGGGGGGGG
>MU263448.1:0-42951 GCA_020310875.1 Ceratopteris richardii
AAGTCTCACCAGAAGAGGAAGAATCTTTGTTTGAGGTCCCATAAAATTTCAAGAAGTACGAGATAGACGACAGAAGAGTCATGATAAGAATGCCTAAACGAGAGGCACAATCAGGAGAGGCCTATGATAACAAAGAAACTACCAAGAAAATCGTTAGTGGCCCTAGAAGAAGGAGAGGAGAGATGCACGTACATAGGTCATGACCTAACAGAGGAAGAAGAGCATGCGTTAATTGCCTTGCTAAGAGAATACAGAGATGTATTCGCTTGGAGTTACAAGGATTTGAAAGGTGTTGACCCAGACATATGCTCACACACCATCCCCATGACCTCAGAGGCCAAACCCTCTAAGCAAAAGCCTTATACATATAACGATAATTACGCTGCTAAGATCAAAGAAGAGATAGATAGACTGGTTGAAGCTGGATTTATCTATGAAATTGAGCACACTGAGTGGGTATCACCCATCGTTGTGGTGCCCAAGAAGAATGGCAAGCTGCGTGTGTGTATTAACTTGAAAAAGGTTAATGCGGCCACAATTCGAGATAACTATCCGCTTCCCATCACAGAACATCTCTTAGAAGAGTGGCAGGCAGGAAGTGTACAGCTTCCTTGATGGATTTTCGGGCTACAATCAAGTAGCCATAGCTCCAGAGGATCAGCATAAGACTGCCTTTGCCACAGAATGGGGCATTTTTGCTTTTAGAGTAATGCCATTCGGGCTTACCAATGCACCAGCTACCTTCCAGAGGCTGATGTGCCATGTGTTTAAGGAGTTCCTGAGGAAGAGTTTAGAAGTCTACGTTGATGATCTTTGTGCTCATTCCAACATTAGACAAACCCATATTCCTGAACTCAGACAAATCTTTGACAAATGTAGAGAATATCAAGTCTGCCTAAACCCCGAAAAATGTGTTTTCATGGTCAGACAAGGCAAGATTTTAGGGCACATAGTGTCAAAGAATGGCATATCTACCGACGAAGAAAAAGTGAGAGCCATAGCAGAGCTACCTAGGCCAAAGAATGTCAAGGAAGTACAAGCTTTCATGGGGCATTGTGGTTACTACCGACGATTTATACACATGTATGCTGTCATTGCAAAGCCCATGTACGGACTTCTGACAAACTTTGAGTGGACGGATGAATGTGAGAATTCCTTCCAGGAGCTTAAACGAAGATTATGTTCAGCACCAATCTTGACCACACCAGATTGGAATAAGCCATTCCATGTTCATGTGGATGCATCCAATTATGCTATTGGGTGTGTGCTTGCACAACCTACTGGTGAAGGTAATATGGATCTTCCAATTGCCTATGCCAGTAGACAATTGAAATGCGGCTGAACGGAATTACACAACTACAGAGCGAGAAGGATTAGGCATGGTATATGCAGTTAAGAAATTTAGACATTATTTGCTTGCAAATAAGTTAAAGTTTTTACGGATCATCAAGCATTGCTATACCTCGTAAACAAGCCTTGCAATACAGGAAGATTAGTGAGATGGTTTCTCTTGCTAATGGAATATGATTTTGAGGTTGTGGTAAGGAAAGGGAGGACTCCTTGAAGAGCAGATCACCTCTCTAGGCTCACATCGGGAGAAGCCCCACAAGGAGTGTCAGATGACCTTCCTGATGCTTACTTGTTTAATTTGGAAGTTGTACCGCAGTGGGCTAAGCCATTGGCACCAGTATTGACATACGGGCCTAACCATCCAGTGGTAAACACACGGAATAGAGAGGTTGTAAAAGCCCAAAAGTACCACATCATGGCAGGAAGTATGTACAAGCACACAGATCAAGGGATCTTGGCTTGCTGCGTAGAAGAGGATGAGTACGCTAAATGGTTGCAATTAGCACATGTAGGTGCCTAGAGCAACACCATTCAAAGCAACGAACTTTACAGACACTAAGAAGACTCGGAGTGCACTGGCCGACTATGGAAGCGGATGTCCAAAAGTTGTGCAAGGAATGCCCAATCTGTTGCACTAAGCCACCTGTGGAACACGCCACTCTTTATCAAGTATCCATTGTGCCAGATTGGAGTGAACCACTAGTATCCTTCCTAAGGACGAAAGCATTCCCTCCAGACATGACTCTGGCTAGGAAAAGGAGTTTAGAACAAGAAGCCCTGGACTACTCACTCATTGGTGATAATCTATACAAGCGTGGTAAGATGGTTACCTGAGGCTATGTGTCCATGAAAGTGAATATCTTAAGATCTTAGAAACTGCTCACCAAGGTGTAGCAGGAGGACACTTTGGACCGGATCGAGTGATCAAGGCAATACTATTTGCGGGTTTCTGGTGGCCTACCCTTCACATGGATGCACATACCTATGTGAAACGGTGTGATGTCTGTCAGAGGACTCAGTATCCTATATGCAAAGATGAGATGCCACTGAAACCTATGATGGGTGGACGTGCATTCTCTAAGTGGGGAATAGACTTCGTAGGTCCTATTAATCCCCCAGCTAAAGGTTCTCATGCGGAATACATCATTGTTGCAACAGATTATCTCACCAAGTGGGTAGAGGTAAAGGCTACGACAAAGAACGATGCTCAAACAACTGCCAAATTCTTGTTTGAGAATGTATTCACGAGATATGGGCTACCTATAGAGCTTGTAAGTGATAGAGGCACTCATTTCTTGAACGAAGTGATTGAAAATCTACTCCAAGAATTCTTGGTAATACACAAGAAGTCTGCCCCTTATCACCCTCAAGCTAATGGACAAGCTGAGAGCACTAATAAGATCTTATGCAATGTACTGACGAAATTAGTAAACACTAAACGCTCTGATTGGGACAAACAGCTACACCATGCTGTTTGGGCATATCGAGTTGCCTACAAGACAGTACTCCAAGCCACCCCCTTTCAGATGGTATTTGGCCAAAATGCCGTGCTACCTTTGGACTTCTTAATACCTACGTTGAAAGTAGCACAAGAGCACGAATGGACAGGTCATGAGCTCTCCTCTAGGATCTTTGACCTTGAACGATTAGGAGAAACAAGACTGAGAGCAGCTGCAGGAATCTATGCAGCTAAGAAGAGGCAGAAGGCATACTTTGATGCCCATGTGAAGGATAAAGGCTTGAAAGCAGGAGATCTAGTCTTAGTCTATACACTGAAACAACACGCGAGGAAGCTAGAAAAGAGAGGCTACGGACCCATGATCATTAATAGGATCTCCACGAGTGGAGCAGTACAATTGGCCACATTAGAGGGTGATGTTCTCCCAAACTATATTAGCGATTGCAGAGTCAAGTTGTATCAGGAACCCCTCACGGAGGAAATGCTCAACCAACTCAACACTGCTAAGAAACGCAAAGAGGAAGAAAAGCGAGTTCGAGAAGAAGCTCAAGCAGAAGCTTTAGAACGCATCAGAAGGATGAAGTTACAAAGGCAAGGTAGAGATCAGCCTAGAGCGAATGACTATGCAGATCAAGGATATCCTATGGCCATGTGTGAAGTTGCTGGAACAAGCTCGCATAGGATAATTGATAGACGTCCTTTCATAACCCTAGATATAGGACAAGGAAAGAGTGCAAGGAACGTAAGAGCCTTGATTGACTCAGGCGCCGCCACTAGTGCTGTTAGAGTGTCTTACTGTCAAGAGTTACAGTTAACTGTCAATCCTGTGGAAGCATATCTCATAGGATTGGGAGGCGTGGAAACCCCTTGCATGGGCGAGGTGGAACTTCCCCTCTACATTCATGATGAGGAAATGACTGTTAAAGTACTGGTGTGTCAAGATGAGGATCTCACTGAACCTCTTGTCTTGGGTCAAGATTGGATCTATGACCAAGCAGTCAATTTAAACCTAAGAAGTGGACTTCTCCAGGTTTGGGTCAATCATAGTCGAGTTACAGTAGAATTAGACAATGGAGCACTCAAGGAACTAGGAAAGGCACAGACTCCTGGTCCTTCCAGGGGTACACATGAAGATGACCATGCTGTTCTTGTCCAAAACCATGTGTTGCAGAGGAATGATATTCGCAAAAAAGGAGTCAGGGATGCAACGGAACTCCCTTCTTTTCCAAAGGCCAGAAGGAGGCAGCAACTAAGGCCAGATCAATCACTAAAGACTCCTCGGACGAGAGACCAAAAGAACACGTGAAGCAGAACAACTCAACCGATGAAGCAGATATGGGTACGCAAAGGAGAGCAACCACCAACCTTGCACCCACAAATTCCATCCATGCAAACCATCCAGGCCAGAAGACGAAGGAAGCAGCTCAGACAAGCTCAATCACAAGGTATCCAACAAGTTTGGGTGCCTAAGAAGTTAGCTGCAGCTCAACAAGGGCAATTACAGATGTGGGTACCTAAGAAGCTCCTACATCCACAACAACCTTTGTTCTCCCACATGCAAAAGGTTTCAACAAAGAAGCCAAAAAGAGAAAAGGGTAAGAACCACGTACAGAGACCAAAGGAAGATCAAATTAGCTCTTCAACATTAATAGGAAGACATGCAAAAAGGATATGGGTTAGGAAGCCAAAAGTGCAAGTAGTCTCCACCGAACCAAAGCGTCAACCACACTGGATACCACAGTTCAGAAAGCATCCAAAGAGAAAGACGCCTGAAGTGACCTCTACAGTGCCAAATGATGTTCTAAAATGGACTCCAATAAGGAGGACCACATCAGTTCGAGACTCAATGGATACCTCCACCAAGGTCGGCATCAACCTCCACAAATGACATCGAAAGCCTCGAACGAGCAACAACCATGTGCTCCTTGCACAACCCTGTCCTTTGCACCATTCAGGTCATGCGTTTCCAAAGTATGCCACATTACACGGCCGTGCATAGACACACTTGAGAATCCCACGCACGAGAGCACAGTGACATATGTCAAATAATTCTATTGATACTAACTTTTGTGTTCTTGTTTTGTGATATCCTTTTCCTCAAAAAAAAAAAAAAAAAAAAAAAGAGGGGGAGAAAGAAAAGCGGGAGAGAGCTTGTTCCCAGGTTTGGCTTATGAAACATGAATGAGTCATGCTTAGTTGAAGGTGGAACTGTTGATTACTAGGCACTTATCAATTTGGATAGAAGTGTGTCTCGGCCAGCAGTGAGATGATTGCTGCCTTATCTGGAATGAAGAGCTTGAAGGTCTGCAACTTGAGTGATGCTTAACTACTTCATGTACCAGAGCATCCAAGGAGATATCTGCAAAAGGTAGTTCTGGAGGAGAAGACTCTTGCATATGAGGAGAGAGGATCCACCACTCAAAAGATCTCATCAGTGGACAATCAACATGGACATTCATCAACAATGTTCCATCCCAAAGGCCGAGTGTACAACACGAAGAGACAAACATCCATCAACCTTCTCCATGGTAAGTATCTTTACTCTGGAAACACCATAACCATGATAGTTTAGGAAACCTCTTCGTCAACATACCCTTGAGCACTTAGCTCAAGACCCGCAATTTTTGCACCATACTTCTTCCAATGCATTTTCCAAGTAAGCATGCGTAGGGCTACATTACCAGGCCTTGCACAAGGCACATACTTTTTTCAACCCAGGCACGAACACACTTACCCATCATTCATTATGGATTATGAGTAGTTGGCATAACTGCTCTCAACATCATCTTTGGAAGAGCTAGCGGACGTCATGGGAACAACATCCATATCTCGGAAGCAAATTGAAGCCAGTAGTTGCTCCAAATCACTCTTGACAACCTCTTTTGAGCAACTTGCAGTTTTGAAAGCTCACAATGACACATTCTTGCTGGAATCCAAGGAACCAGCTCATACAACGGATGGACACCACCTCTCAAAGCACTACATAGAACAGCCCTTCCAACAAGGGTCTGTCAGGGACGACAGACTCGAGAGGGGGGGGAGTGTTGAAGCTCAAAGTCAAGGACAAAGCATGGAAGCACATCAAAAGGTGGACACACAAGGAAAGGGAGCAAGTAGGGAGCTCCAAGAAGTGTATGTCAAATTTTCAGAAGAATCCCCTACAAAAATAGTGATTTTCATCACTAAAAACCATTGTAAATACCATTATCTATTTTTAGTAACTCCATTTTGTTCAAGCCGAGGAGTCCTCGAGCTTGAGGAGTATTAGAAGTACCATCGTACCAATTTTCATACTTTTTAGATCTCGTTTGAGCCCTCAAATAAGCCCTGGAACCTAATTTTTAACTAGGCCGGACACTAGGTCTGGACAGGGCCAAAGCTAGTCAAAAACTATAAATAGAGCTAGAGAGCTCATTTTTGGGTTGGCTTCTTGTAGTTTGAGCTTGTATGAGAACTTTGTTGCAATAGAAGTGATTCCATTGTCTTACTCTCTTTGTTCTTGCCGTGTGTGTGCGTGTGCGTGTCTGTGTGTGCATGCTTGTGTGCTTCTCACTCACGCACCTGTGCTTCCACTTGCTCGTGGTCTTCATACCATCCTCACGTCTCCCCGGATTGACATTAAAGGAGGTGCTACTCATCGCTGAGCTACAATCACAGAAAGTGACCCGAACTCAAACAGTTTTGACTCTACTCATGTGGATAGTCCACCCGCGTATTACACAGAGTCACGAGAACACGTGGAGACATATCATTACGATAGTCCACCATTGGAACCTAGTTGGGAGCCCGATTATGCTCATGTGATGTACACAAACCCAAATCCACGGCCCCAATTAAGACAACAAAGACCACAAGGCCCTAGAGGACCATGCTTTAGGTGCCAAGGAGATCACTTCATAATGGATTGCCCACATCCTCCGATAGGACAATCATAATACTATAACATACAAGGCTTTTGTGCCGACTGTGGTAAAGAACATATCATCAAAGAGTGTCCGAAGAACCCTGCTAATGCTTCAAATGTCACACCCATCAACGTGATAGGTATTGTGAACAATGCCGATGGATCCAACCCTACATACGTGCCTATCCAAGCTATAACAAGAGCCCATGTGCTCTTACAGAACCAACAGCTTAATCATGAGAAAATAGCCGGAACTAGTGAAGTTGGAGAGTCTAGCAGTAAAAAGACGAAATCTTGGAAAGATTCCAGAGAAAGAATTAAGAGAAAATGGAGTAAAAAGATAACAGAATTGGAAGGAAGTCTCAAGGAATCTAGAGCCAAAATCCTAGAATTGACTTCACAGGAATTGAATCAAGAGGACCCAGCTTAGAGATCAGGATCAGTTTTAGCGAAACCCATACCAGAAAATCTAGACATGATGTTTCGTGCGTATCAAGCTAGATTAAAAGAAGGACCTCAGATAGCTGAAATGAGTAAGAACTACCTTTGAGCAGATCTAGAAATTGAGAGAACTAAACTATGCATGAAGATGGTAGAACTAGCACAAGCTATGTTTGAAGCCTCTAGATATCTAAATTGGAATAACATGGCAAAACCGGAATTACACTTTCAAGGACTAATGGAGAGGCTAGAATACTTGATTGATAGCAAAGAAAAAAAGGATCAGCGTAGGAACCTTGTCCCAGAGACACAGGAAAGAAATGCACCATCCCTATCTCAAGTACCCAACACGGAAGGTGAAGACAACCTCTCTTCCATACATAGGTATTCACATGAATTTCTGAGAGAAATCCAAGAAGAAAAGTGGAGAAAAGAACAAGGAACTCATCCTCCTATTCAAGAAATAGACGATTTGCAGGAGCAATTTCCCCAAGACATCCCCTCTATTTATGATGATGTAGAGGAAGAACAACTGAGTGAACACACAGGTTTTGAATCCAATTCTTTACAAGAATTACCTCAGTTCACTGGACCTTGGGAAGATAAGTCTATTAACATGAGAGCACCCACGATAATAGTGAGGAATGAAGAATCAGTAATCCCTCGAAACACGGAAGTGATCAAGAACACTAAAGTACAATGTCACCTCACTCTAGAGGAGTTGTTAAAGGTTAAACCAGAACTGTGGAAGCATGTAGCAAATCAATTCCTTGAGGTTGCTACTACTCCCTCACAGACAGGATCACTCAAGAAGGTACCAGAGATACCCATAGAAAGAATCAGAGATGTACGTGAAGGAGAGGAAGGTAACACTTATCTTCCAATAACCCATCAAGGCTATACCACCAAAGCCATCTTAGATTCAGGAGCCGGAGTAGCCATTGCTACCACTGCTTTATGGAAATGTTGGGGTAAGCCAGCACTAAGACCTACCAGGATGAAGCTACAAATGGCTGACGGACATATAGAGAAACCATTAGGCTTACTAGAAGGCATATCTCTCACCAATTGTGGTGTGGACTTTGAGCATACCTTTGCCATTTGTGATTTTGCAAAAAATCATGCTTATGAGATGATATTAGGACGACCATTCATGCGTCAGTTGCAAATTGTACAAGATTGGGGAACTAATTCTTTGTACTTGCAACATTTAGGAGTGACCACTAAAGTCAATCTTAAAGACTATTCACATCGAGATGTACCCCCAATACAATGGAACACCATCCATAAAACACAGGTAGAAACGGAATCAGTACACTCATTGGAGTCACACCCCTCATGGTTACACGAGGATACTCATTTATGGATGTGTAAGGTAGCAAAACAAGAGGAAGAAAGAATAGAAACCAGAACCTTAGGTTCAGAACAACATCCATGAACCCTTCAAGACCCAACTTACGCACCTGTAGTATTTCCAGATGAGGAGTTTGAACCTCATGGTTGGGCAAAAATATTAGCAACCATGGACGTAGCCATCAATGAAGAACAATGGACACCCCACTGTGACGAGGATGGCTATGACATCTTAGTTTTCACGATAGAGCCAATCATGTGTGATTCGATTATTGAAGAATGTGAACCTAGCACTGATGCATTCGAGGACGCGAGTGAATTCGATCTAGAGTCAATTATAATGGACCCTCCCTTTGCATCAGAAGAAGAATATTTATACAAAGTAGAAACTCACCATCAGAGACATGAAGAACTTATGAATGAGGTGAGATTGGCCACACAAGTGACCACTAAGAGTGAAGGTAAGAAAAGAAAGAAGAAAGAAACCATGTCAGAAGAAGAAGGATCTTTGTTTGAGGTTCCCGAGAACTTCAAGAAGTATGAGATAGAAGATAGACAAATCATGGTACGAATGCCTAACAGAAAAGCTGACATTGGAGAAGTATATGATAACCGAGAGAAAACCAAAAAAATCATAGTCGCCATAGAAGGAGAAGAAGAAAAGTGTACCTACATAGGGCATGATTTGAGGATTGAAGAAGAAGAAGAGTTAGTGGCCCTATTGCGGGAATATAGAGATGTTTTTGCTTGGAGTTACAAAGACTTGAAAGGAGTAGACTCGGATATATGTTCCCATAGAATCCGTATGACTCCAAATGCAAAACCTACGAAACAGAAACCATACACGTACAGTGATAACTACGCTGCAAACATTAAAGAAGAAATAGATAGTTTGATAGAAGCAGGATTCATTTACAAAATTGAGCACACTAAATGGGTATCCCCCATTGTGGTTGTGCCCAACAAGAATGGAAAATTGCATGTGTGTATTAACCTTAAAAAATTTAATGCCGCCACGATTAGAGACAGTTATCCTCTTCCTATCACGGAACATTTATTGGAAGGAGTTGCGGGCAAGGAAGTTTATAGCTTTCTTGATGGATTCTCAGGCTATAATCAAGTAGCCATTGCTCCAGAAGATCAACACAAGACGGCTTTTGCCACAGAATTGGGCATATTTGCATTTCGTGTGATGCCATTTAGCTTAACAAATGCACCCGCCACTTTCCAGCGACTCATGTGTCATGTTTTTAAGGAATTCTTACGCAAGAATTTGGAAGTTTATGTCGATGACATATGTGCACATTCAAATGTGAGACAGACACATATCCTAGAATTAAGACAAGTATTTGACAAATGTCGAGAATATCAGGTTTGTCTGAACCCAAAAAAGTGTGTTTTCATGGTCAGACAAGGCAAATTTCTAGGACACATTGTGTCAAAGAATGGAATTTCAACAAATGAAGAAAAAGTGAAAGTAATTGCATATTTACCTAGACCAACTAACATAAAAGAGGTACAGGCCTTTATGGGTCATTGCGGTTATTACAGACGATTCATACACATGTATGCAATCATAGCCAAGCCTTTGTACTCTCTTTTAGCCCATTTTGAATGGACAGACGAGTGTGAGAACTCATTCAATGAACTTAAAAGACGTTTGTGCTCAGCACCTATATTGACAACCCCGGATTGGAGCAAGCCATTCCATGTACATGTGGATGCATCCAACTACACCATAGGATGTGTGTTAGCACAACCCACGAAGGAAGGTAATATAGATCTCCCCATAGCTTATGCGAGTAGACATTTGAATGCAGCAGAAAGAAATTATACCACTACCGAACTAGAAGGATTAGGAATGATCTATGTAGTAAAGAAATTTAGACATTATTTGTTGGCAAATAAGTTCAAATTCTTTACGGATCATCAAGCATTACTGTACTTAGTCAATAAGCCATGTAACACGGGAAGACTGATACGTTGGTTTCTATTACTCATGGAGTATGACTTTGAGGTAGTAGTCAGGAAAGGAAAGACACATCTTAGAGCTGACCACCTTTCAAGATTAACCACAGGAGAAGCTCCTCAAGGAATAGCGGATGAATTACCAGATGCATATTTGTTTAACCTTGAGATAGTACCAGAATGGGCTAAGCCGATAGTCCCTATTCTCACATATGGACCCAAGAATCCTAGGATAAGGATCAAGGAAGGAGAGATTACCAAGTCTCAAAGATATCAAATCATAGCAGGAAGTATATATAAACAAGATAATCAAAAGATTCTTGCTTGTTGTGTAGATGAGTCAGAACATGCAAATTGGTTGCAATTAGCACATGTAGGTGCACTAAAGCAACATCATTCGAAACATCGTACATTGCAGACTCTGCATAGACTAGGAGTATATTGGCCTTCTATGGAAGCAGATGTCTACAAGTTGTGTAAAGAATGCCATATTTGTTGTGAAAGACCACCGGTAGAACATGCTACATTATATCATGTGTCTCTCACACCAGAATGGAGTGAACCCTTAGTGACATACTTGAGGATGAAAACATTCCCTCAAGGAATGACATTAGCACGACAATGAAGTTTAGAGCAGGAAGCTCAAGACTATTCACTTATTGGTGATAATCTATACAAACGAGGACGAGACGGATACCTAAGACAGTGTGTTCATGAAAGTGATTATCTGAGCATACTAGAGACTGCACACCAAGGTGTTGCAGGAGGTCATTTTGGACATGATAGGATAATCAAAGCCATCCTCTTTGCAGGATTGTAGTGGCCCACTCTTCACATGGATGCACATACCTACGTTAAGAGATGTGATATGTGCCAAAGAACTCAATTTCCTACTCGTAGAGATGAAATGTCATTGAAACCCATGATGGGAGGATGTGCATTTTCTAAGTGGTGTATAGACTTTGTAGGACCCATTAACCCCCCTGCTAAAGGTACACATGCTGAATACATTATTGTTGCGATAGATTATCTTACCAAATGGGTAGAGGCAAAAGCCACGAAAAAGAATGATGCACACACGACTGCAAAATTCTTATTTGAAAACGTCTTTACAAGATATGGATTGCCTATAGAGTTAGTGAGTGATCGAGGAACTCACTTTCTAAACCAGGTAAGTGAATATTTGTTACAGGATTTTATGGTGATTCATAAGAAATCCGCACTATATCATCCTCAGGCCAATGGTCAGGCAGAAAGCACTAACAAGATCCTTTGTAACATACTGACAAAACTCGTAAACAACAAACGTTCAGATTGGGACAAACAATTACACCACGATGTTTGGGCATATCGAGTGGCCTACAAGACCGTACTCAATGCAACTCCCTTTCAGATGGTTTTTGGTCAGAATGTTGTGCTTCCTTTGGACTTCTTGATACCGACCCTTAAGGTTGCACAAGAACATCAGTGGACAGGCCATGAATTATCCGCAAGAATAATGGACTTGGAAGGATTAGGAGAAACCAGGCTGAAAGCAGCAGCAGGAATATATGCAGCAAAGAAGCAACAAAAAGCATACTTTGATGCGCATGTGAAAGATAAAGGCTTAAAAGAAGGAGATTTAGTCCTAGTATATATGCTGAAACAACATGCACGTAAGTTAGAAAAGTGAGGTTATGGACCTATGATCATTAGCAGACTCTCGACAAGTGGAGTAGTACAATTAGCCACCTTAGAAGGAGACATAATGCCTAATTACATTAGTGGCTGTAGAGTCAAGCTTTATCAGGAACCTCTTACTGAGGATATGCTTAGACGACTCACGTTGGCAAAGAAGCGTAAGGAGGAAGAAAATAGAATACGAGTTGAAGCTCAGGCAGAAGCTATAGAACGCATTAAGCGCATGAAGCTAAGAAGACAAGGACTAGGGAGAGAACATTATAACCATCTGGAAACAACACCCAGATATCCCATGGCCATGTGTCAAGTAAAGTCAACCACTCATCCTAGCATAGTGGATCAAGGACCATTCATTACAGTCAGGCTAGAGCACGACAACCCTTGCCAAGAGCTTAGAGCATTAATTGACTGAGGTGCTGCGACTAGTGCGATTAGATGGTCCCACTATAAGGACTCATGAATAGAAATGCAGCCAATTGAGGCATACCTCATAGGGCTAGGAGGCATGGAAACCCTTTGCATGGGTGAGGTGGACTTTCCTATCCTCATACACGATGTGACTATGACAACGAAACTACTAGTGTGCCATGATGACGACCTGATAGAACCCCTAATCCTTGGCCAAGATTGGCTATATGATCACTCAGTGGACCTAAAGCTTAGACAAGGCTCCTTACAGATTGGAACCTTAGATCAGAAGCGAGTGATACCACTTGACTTCCCTAACGGCATTTCGCCTGAAGTTGGCAACCCTAAAACCTATGAAATGCATGCAACAGAAGACCGAAAGATTTTTGGGGCAGATAAGTCATGTTACGTCTACACCAACCCATGCGGGCTTGGCGATGGACAAATGTCAATCAGAAGGACGTAAGGAGATTTTCCCTTGGGCTTCCTGCAAATTAGAAGGGGCAACCACCCAGCCACTTGGTCAAATGGACACAATCAGCGGTCAAGTGGGTTACATCAGCGGAAAAATGGGGACGATTGTCAGACAGATGGGGACAATCAGCGGTTTAGGTGGATTGCATCAGTAGCCACATGGGCAAGATACCCTGCAGTGCCCATCCTTCCACACTTACTGCGGACTGGCCTAGATTAATAGTACAAAACGGAGCACTTCCTAATGGGCAGGTTTCGCAAGTGTTGGACCTCCCTTCTTTTCCAAAGCAGAGAGTGTCCATCCAACCTCTCAACCTCAACCACAAAGGAGTCAATCACAACAGAGGAACCCAGACCAACGACAATATCAGGTGACACAAGGAAGAAAGCAGCAGTATCAGTATCACAAAGCAAGAGGCACAAGACAAATATGGGTGCCAAAAGGACAGAAACCATGACAGTTTGCAGCAATGCAGACAAGGATAAGACGAAGTTATGACAGAATCAGAAGCAGTATCCAAAGCCTTTGCTATCTTCTTCTACGAGTACGATCATTCGACAAATTTGGATCGCCAAGAGGTACCTTATGAATCGACCCACACCCACGCAGATTTGGGTACCCAAATGGTGTATTATAGCTCAACCCTCAAGCCATGTAATATATACCCCTCAGAAATCTTTTCACCCTTCAATACCACCACATCCGATATCACCTTTTGTTCCTCAGCAGAAACCTATCACCTGCTCAGAAACTCTTAGGAAATGGATACTGAAACGTATCCAGATGACTTCTCCGACCCCCTTGTCTAACATTACTCCCACCCCAACTAAACACTACCCTTGTAATTACTCATTCACGACTAAGCCTAGTACAAATCCACACACTATAACCCAACATCACTAGTAATAACATCTCATCAAGAAATGTATGCATCATCTGAACATATAGGTGTCTAGAGACCTGCATTAGTTTTGCAACAATCATTCAATAAACCACATCACAACACTCGGCTAACGGGTTACACATCAGTTATGGAAAGGGATTGCGGTCTCACTTTAATGGGATCATGATTAATTTCCATACTAATGTGTTAATCTTTTGTAGCAGATCTACTACACACTCACATCACTCATCATGCAGGCAGAAGGACCATCTGAAGCTGGCACCAATGTACCGATGGCAAATATTGGTGAACTACTCGTGGATCCCCATCCTACGGCTCAACCACCAGAATTCCAGGGATTTCTAGGACCCATGCCGATCGACGATCCTCCTAGGGGATATATTGAAAAGATTCATCGTAACTCTCATTGGTTCCAAGGATTAGAAGGCCCATTGGTGGATGCAGATTTCATTTTTGAAGCCAACTTGACTTTTGATAACCGTACTTGGGGCAAGTACCAATTTTTCTCAAGAGAATTCAAAGGACTACAGAACACAGAAGACTTAACGCATGTTTGGGCAAGAGCAGGCTTTACAGAATATTTTAGTGATCCCTTGCCTAAACCAGATTTCTACAGATGCTACTACTTGGTAACAACATTGATAGCTTCGTAGAACAAAGATTTGCCAACAACATTCATTTTGCCATCTTTGGTAAATGATCCGCCATATAAGAAGTTTTATATGTCGAAAGATTTGATTAGAGCTGCTATTAAGATACATGGAACGCATACGCCAACAGAACGAGAAAGGCTAATCCCAGAGCCTATGAAACGTGGGGATGTTACTAAGTGGGAAGATATTTCAGCAATCACACCTGAGCTCTCTTAACCGTTGAGGATATGTATGCATCACTTCGCTTTCTCCGCTCAGGATAGATTCACCATGCCCCACAAACGCATCTGGTTTGGTTTATATTTAGCATGTACTGGACCACAAACAGTTGATCTGGCAAGCTAGATAATTGATCAGTTGTACTTAGCACAACATAGATGGGAAAGAAAGAAGGTAATCAATGGATGTTGCGGTCTCACGCGCATTATATACATGTGTTTGGCATACAATTTACCAATCGAGCGTGCAATGACAAGCGAGGAGCTGAAAGCATTCAAGGGGACAACAAAGAAAGCTAGGAAGGCTAGCAAAGGACGAGAAGGAAAGCGCATGAGAGGAACCATTCCATGCCTACAGGTCCCAGAATCACCGTCACCGCAACCCTCTCTAGAACAGTCTCCTACAGAAGCTCCTGTACCACCTATTCACATACGGTTATCTCGACCTATTGTTACGGAAGGCACTACCAGTGCAGTTACCTCACAGGAAACATCAGTCCAGGAACCTACCACCACTGCAGCAGAAGTTCCCACCACTATTGGTGCGAAAGCTTTTTCTTTTCTGATACCCAACTTGGAAGCAGAATCAACGGACACAACATTCGATTTCGAGATGCAAGATGTGTTTTCAAGTGAGTTTCACTTTTCAAAAGGACAAATCTTCTCTCAAGAATATGAACGGCCAAGCTACCCAACCACTCCCCCGGATCAACCACAAGGACAAGTAGTGTCTAGCTCCGAGGAAGAAAGAACAGAAACCGATGAAGATGACGGAGATGATGAAGCCAGCCAGGGCACTCATGAATCCCAAGAAAATGTACAGACAGATGAACAAGGACAGCAAACCGACACCCAAGGTGACACGAGCACACACAAAGAAGAAACATTTGAAGCAGTAGCTTATACGTTGGCCATCAAAAAGTTATATCGCACTATGGAAAAAGTTTGGGCACGTAAGAAGTTAACGGAGGAAGAGAGCCAAGCACTTATAGAACAGGAACTTGTCTTAGGCGGTTTCGAAGAAGTATACATCAAAGGCTTCAGGGAACTTGTCAAATCAGTGGGATCCATCGAAGCCTTAAGATATTTGCAGAGGAAACTGATACTGCAGTATGACCCTCGTAGAGTTTGCTTACTAACCAAACCTGGTGAATACATTCGTGTACCCATAGGTGCCCAATCTTCAGAACATGCTAGGGAGGCATGTCTCATCCCTGAAGGATCATTGGCAGAAGAAGCTATCCTCGTCGATTCCCTGCCCCACACTACTACTGTACATACCACCGTTGTGACTGAAGTACCCGCCACCCTAATCGCTCCTCTTTCACCTCCCGTATCTCCAATCTCACCTGTACATCCGATCTCTCCCAGACCATCCACATCTTTGGATAGCGCTGTAGCAGAAGCCTTCTTTACTTCCATTCACCCGAAAATTCCCGCACCCACCCAACCTTGTTTTCCTCCTCGGACATCCACCTTTCTATCTAGTCCAATTTTCCCTTCATCCTTCCCGTCCTTCCCAACACCTCCAAGACCCCTTTTCCCATTTCCACCTCCATTAACCTTCTCCCCAGTCTCTCCCCGTCGACCCATCGTAATTCAGCTTTTCCCTTTCCACCAACAAGTACAAGAGAACCCCTCTATAAATTACTCTTCAACTTTTGTAAATCCTGTATTTACACCCCCACACGCACCCACTCTCACGCCATTATTTACAGTCACCGCACTTGATTCCACATCCAATGACATGGATATATCACCGCCCACTGCACCACCACTCACTTCATTCATGGCACCACCATATTTAGGCACCTCAAGTTTTTCCACTCTCACCACTGCATCCACATTCCCATTCCCATTTCCCTTACCCTTTGCATCGACACCCACACACACCGCAACTGCATTCACTCTGTCACTAATATTATCACCCACCATAGACAAAGCATTTCGATAGATGTTCACATGTATGACACAAGTAAGAGATGAGTTTGCATCTCTTGGAAATAATTATCAGACGCTGCAGAAGACAACCAACGATTTACAGTCGTAGCTCAATTCACTGACCATCGAGAATGCCTCACTGAACACCCGCTACCAAGAGCTACGAGAGGCATATCACAAACTTGAACTAGAAAGTGAAGAAAAGACAAAAGAGGCTGTCACAGATATCGATAACTTGTTAAGGGCACAGACTATTCGCAATGCAATGCTCACCAGGAACATGGGCTTACTCCGACAACACTTGGTAGCAGCAAAAGAAGAGAACCAGCGTTTACAAGAACATAACAGAGAAAATTTAGAAGCTGCTTTCGATCAACTAGACCAACCGTTGAGCCCCAGTCGCTTTAAGGCCGTGCCCTCAGAATCTATGAAAATGTTGTTAGATGATCATGTCAGACTATTAGATGAGTATGACAACATGAACGAGGAATATCAGAAGCTGAAAGAAGATCATAAACTACTCCAACTAAGAGCACCAATACCACAAGGCCTACCAGCTCCTGCGGACCCATCTCCTGACATCCTAGAGGAACTCAACGCATTACGGGCCCAAGTGTCAACTCTTCAATCATAGATAGCCGTATATGAAGCACCCCCCAGGCCAGACTCCCCACCGGAACTACCAGCAGAGGAAGAAACAGTCACTATTCCGGTGGAGGAAACTTTTGAAGAAGCATATGAACCCCAACCCATCCCAGGCGGACGAGTCACAGTCGAAGGCCAGATGACTTTCGAAATTCCAACTCTCGCATGGATGAAGATGATAGAAGAACTTGGAACTACCCACTCAACAAGGGTAGAGGCGCAGTTACACGCCATGGCAATGATTGAAGAATGCATTTTACAGTCCCCATACTTTGCTCATTTGGCCCCTCGCAGATACATATCAGGGCACGAGCTACAATACAAGCCTTACTTTATGTTAATGGTGGAATATCAGCTGGCCATAGAAAAAGAAACAGGTAAGAAGCCCTCCCATGCAACTCAATTTGAGCCAGAAGATTTGCCAACAGACGCGCAACAAGGAGAAATCTATCAACCAAATTGGCGCAAGGATCTCTTACAGAATTATCCAGAGATGATGAGCACTTGGGTTAAGGCACCTCTACACTTGAAGTACAACCCATGTTGGGGACCAACGCCATGTCGTCGCTCTTGGAAGGCATTTGCTATAAAAGTACAGAATAACAAGCAATGCCAGGATTGGCTTAATTACCCATATTTCAGGCCACCCACCAGACCACCTATAATCGGATACATGATGGCAATGATTCGCCACTGGCTCCCACGCTTAAAACATATGGACGATATAACAGCGCACATGACTGTCAAGATATTTGACATGATGCAGATGGTTTTCAAAGTCTTCCATTTTGTTAAGGCACCTCATGTAAACACCCTGGGCTTCGAGCATGGCAATCTAGATCTTGCATATGATATGAGTACAACACCATCGGTCCGGGTGTGTTATGCCTGGCATTGTAGAATCAAGTACTTACTGGCGTGCTATAAGCAGACTTTCGAAGAAATGTTCACAACCGGTTTCTGGGAATACCATTCGAAAGTGTTCATCAGCAGGCCTACACACCTCTTGCAGTTATTTGCCTGTGAACAGATGG
Organism: Ceratopteris richardii; assembly: GCA_020310875.1. Classification (NCBI taxonomy): domain Eukaryota; kingdom Viridiplantae; phylum Streptophyta; class Polypodiopsida; order Polypodiales; family Pteridaceae; genus Ceratopteris; species Ceratopteris richardii. The sequence goes on from MU263448.1 coordinate 18,434, forward strand.
TATATTCCACGCATTATCGACTCTCGCCATCAGATGAACCCCAGCCCATTGATTGGGAGAAACTCGAGGCAGATTTGGCCCGAGGCATTCGAATATCAAAACACACCCTCGCTCAGAAGCTCCTACATAATTACATCCGATAGACCTCACAACAAGGTTCTGTCGCGGACGACAAAAGCGAGAGGGAGGGGGGTGTTGGCAGTAGTCAGAGGCATAGAAGACGTGGAAGCATGTGAAGACAGAGCATAACAGGAGGGAGTCAGTCGAATCATTTTTTCAAAGACTTATATTTTATAAATACTTTTCAAAACCTCCAACAGTGATTTTCATCACTTTTGTACTATATGTAACATAGAAAAACCCTTTTTGTAATTTATAGCTCCATTTTGTGCAAGCCGAGGAGTCCTCAAGCTTGAGGAGCTTAGGTAGAATGAGCGTACCAATTTTGGTTATTTTTAGACACAGTTTACCCTTTCAAATAGCATCTAGGACCTATTTTTTAACTATGCCGGTCACTAGATGTGAAACCGGTCAAAACTAGTCTAGAATCTATAAAAAGAGCTAGAGAGCTCATTTTTGAGGTTAGCTTGTTTGAGAAGAGAAGAGCTTAGAGCTATTTTGAGCTTGTAAGAGTGTTCTTGAGTAATAGAGTTGATTTCCTACGTTCCATTGTGTCTTGCTTGTCTCTTCGTTGTGTGTGTGTATGTGTGTGCATCTTTATGCTTCTTACCTTCACCCTCACTTCATCTCACATTCCCGATCTTCATTTCACTCCTATCTCTTTCGCGGATTGACATTAAGGAGGTGGAGCTTCTTAACGTGGTTCTCACCATTGTGCTAGAGCAACAAGGAGGTAGAAGTTCGTCGCACGGTCGAGGAGTATCTTGACAAAGGACTCATCAGATCTAGTTATTCAGCTTTTGCAGCTCTAGTGCTTTTGATTCACAAAAGGATGGATCTTTCAGAATGTGCATAGACTTAGAAGATTAAATAAAGTTACAATAAAGCACAAATATCCAATGCCTCACATTGACGATATTGTGGATGTACTAGGAGGTGCTATTGTATATAGTAAAATAGACTTAAAAAGTGGTTATCATAAAAAAAGAGTCAAGGATGATGATGTACATAAAACAGCTTTTCATACTAGATTTGGTCATTATGAGTATCTTGTAATGCCCTTTGGTTTAACTAATGCTCTAGCTAATTTTATGATGCTCATGAATGATATTTTTTGTCCTTTTATTGGTCAATTTGTGGTTGATTTTGTAGATGATATGTTGGTTTATAGTAAGAGTTTGGAAGAACATGAATGTCATTTGCGTACAATTTTTCAAATGTTGGATGAGAATACTTTGTACGTCAACCAAGAGAAGAGACAACTATGTTTATTTGAGGTTGAGTACTTAGGACATATAATTTTCGCAGATGTAATTAGAATGGATCCACGAAAAGTTTCTGTGATCCTCCGTTGGTTGATTCCTCAAAATGAGCGCCAGTTCTGATCATTCTTAGGATTATTGGGCTTCTATAAGAAATTCATTGCTAACTATTCGCACATAACTATGCCATTGATGGATCTATTATAGAATAATCAAAAGTTTGTATGCACTAGTGCACAACAGAAAGGTTTTGACACATTGAAACAAGCAGTTTCAAGTGCCCCAATTTTATTGGTGGTAGATCCCCAAAAGCCTTTTGAAATAGAAAGCGATGCTAGTGGCATCGCGGTTGGTGTAGTTTTGATTCAAGATGGCAAAACAATAGCTTTTGAAAGTAAGAAACTTTCTCCAGCTCAGAGAAACTGGCCTGTCCATGAACAAGAATTATATGCAATAGTTCATGCTTTGAATATTTGGAGACACTATCTGTATGGTGCAACTTTTAAAGTATACATAGATCATCACACATTGAAGTATTTCTGTTCCCACCATGATCTTCGGGGGAGACATGCTAGATGGGCTGAGATAATGCAAGAATTTCATATGGAAACTCTATATAGAAAAGGAAAAATGAATACAGTTGCAGATGCATTATCTCATATTTTGCATCAGATTAGCTTCATGGTTCTTGACAGTGAGTTAATCCAAGAGATCAAAGATTCACAAATTGAAGATGATTATTGTCAGTCTATAATTAACAAGTTGTCAAAAAGTAATCAAGATAAACCATTTTCTAATTTTCAAGTGGAGCAAGGTTTGCTCAAAAGAAAAGGAAAGATTTGTGTGCCCAATTCCCAAGAAGGAAAGTTTAGAAAAGAAGTTATTTTCGAGAACCATGATGTACCTTGTGCACAACACCCTAGTATTGAGAAAACTTTATAGTTGATCAGACACACTTTTTGGTGGCCAAAGATGGTTAGAGATGTAAACAATTATGTAAGTCAGTGTTTTAAATGTCAAGTGAATAAAGCAGAGAGGATTAGTCCTCCATGTCTGCTATAGCCATTGGAGATACCACAATATTGTTGGGATAGTATTTCCATGGACTCTCAACCATATGTTCCATTTCAGGTACTTGATAAGAGGGAGCAAAAGTTACGGAATCGCTCCATACCAGAGTATTTAGTAGCATGGACTAGCCATCCACTCATAGATGCTACTCGGGAATCAGAAGCTCTGATTTGCAAACACTTTCCTTCCTTGATCACTAAGGACAGTGATCTCTAGAAGGGGGAGAGAGTGTTACATTTATTTAGACCTCCATGGTCTACCATTGGTCTACCTACATTTGGTCAAGGACCCTAGCCGGGTCAAGGACCAGAGCTTGAGGGAGCCAAGGCTCTAACAGGAATCTTTGAGGTTATTCCATCTCCTCATAGTGGCCATATGAGGAGTGTTTGGACCTTAGAAAAGATTCTAGAGGTGCCAAGGGCAAGGGCTATTTAAGGTTGGGAGGAGAGTGGCAGGTAGCTAATTGGGATCTTTCAATTAACTCTAGAGCCACTTGTGAAACAAAAAATATTCAAGCACCCCAAGAAGGAAGTAGGAGAGTTATAATCGACATAAGTAATCATATAGGTCTCATCAACAAACATTTGTAATCCAAGTGAGGGGGGATCATTAGGATAGTAATACCTTTAATAGCACCTGTATTCATAACATCTTTGATGAGTAACCCAAGAGCACCACTAGCTATGGAAAACAATAAAGGGGCAACCTTGAATTATGGATCTAATAAAGGGCTTGGATATGACATCATTCATGGAAACCCTAGAATGAGCATTAACGAATATGATACTCACATACTTAATGAATCACTTGCCAACACCAACATCATACAAGGACTAGAGGATGGAATCCCATTTAATTCTATCATAGGCTTTATCAAAGGGGCAAGGGGGTAGCCTCAAATTATGGACCTAATAAAGGGCTAGGATATGATGTCATTCATGGAAACCCTAGAATGAGCATTAACAAATGAGATACTCACATACTTAATGAATCTCTTGCCAACACCAACGTCATACAAGGACTAGGGGATAAAATTCCATTTAAGTTTTCCATAGACATTAATTCTACATACCCATGTTAATTGTAGTCCCACCATCCTTCTTTTCCAACATGTAATACTTGACTTTCTTCTTTTTCATCAAAGAGAACACACTATTGTTAGGTTTATCAATTTTTCCTAACCAAAATTCCCTTGTGGAGGAGAAAAAAATACTACCAAAAAGGTATTCCTCATATCTCAACCTATTCTAAAGCTCCTAAATTTTTGGATCTAGTCCCTAATCCAAATTATTAGGGACAATTAATAGTTCGAGCGAAAGCTCAATCTGCCTCTTTCTAAGAGCCCTGATCCTCTTGGTCCTTCTTTTTAAGTAATTGAAAAGATTCTGGATATCTTTCATAGCCCTTTCCTATGCAACAAAAAGGAAAACATTGCTAGAAACGTGAGAAGAAATCATCTCTTTGGTTTTTTTAATGATACAAGGAATTTTAAGCAAGGAAGCATCAAGATGGGGCCACCCAGCCTTGTGCTAAGGGCAGTCTCTAAAAAGGGTAACTCTAAGAGTTTTATGGTCAAAGAGAAGGAAAGACACATCCAAATGGCATTTAGAATCCATAAGCTCTTACTAGAGATTGATGCTTATAAAAAGCCTATCAAGTCTAGGAGCAAGTAAAGCATCCCCACTCTATCTATTATCCCAAGAAAAACCGAATTTGAGGGAAACATCAATCAAGTCATGATTGGTAACCTACTGAATCCAAACAAGTTTTTCCTTACCCATGATGGTACTACCTTTATTTTTAAAACCATTAGGAAGGGAAGTGACCATATTGAAGTCTCCACTGATGAGGAGAGGTCCTCTCAAAGCAGATAACCTCAAAACACTTAATTTTTAGGCGACTAAGATTAGAAGCATAAAAATTAAAAAGGATGAAGCTAACGGGCTCTTTGAGAGACATGCCCACCCATTGTTGGGAGATGCTAAGCATAGTGTTCTTGACTAGGTGCTCTAAATTGAGGTTGATACCGATAGTAGTTCCTCCTCTTCCACAAGTGTGCTCAGTATTATGCGAACAATGATTGGAAGATATAGTCCTCAAGTTGGCCTAGAGACTCAAACCCATATTTTTAAGATCTTGCAAACAAAGAAAGCTTGGTCTTAAAGTAAAATCACTAAGCCAATTATGAACAATTTTGGCTCTAAGAGTGTCTATCAACCCATTTTTATTTTAGGAAATAAAATTAAGATTATCTATTTTAGTCTTAGCAAAGAATTCTAGTAGAAAAAAAATTGATAGTAATCAATGTTTTTTCTAAAGGAGTAGAAATCAGAGGATAATAAAATCATCCAATAAAAAGAAAGACCACACAAACAAGTTGTAATATCATTTCTTGCCAAAATTAGGTGAAGTATTGATAGTTTCTTTCCTTTAACGCTCGAGGGAGACCTCATGAGAGGAACAAACTTCCTCATATTGGGTTGTAGGAACATCCTTAGAACCATCATCTTGCCAAGCATACTCTTCCATCTTTTGACTATTATAGGCATCAAAGGAAGGGTTAGAATTTAAATTTTCATGATGATGGTTAATATCATTAGGGAGAATACCAACTGAAGCATTTATATTTTTCTTTCAGCCAACCTGAGTCCAACCTTCCAAATCATTAGAATTAGGGTTAGTGATGTTATCACTTAGATGATCTTTCTATCCTTGAAAATTCTTAAACTTCTTGTTGGGTTGCGTATTTTCCTTGTCTAATCCATCGCAATCGAACTCCTTATAGCACAAATCACCGAAAGGGTTAAACAAAGTTTTTAGGATAATGTAAAATGAGTTATGAAGTTATTTTTTATTTTTCCTATTGATTTTAGTAAACTTTTTTTTTGTTTACTTGCAAGGATTGAGATATTTGCAATGTGCATATTTCCCTGATCATTGAGAGTACTATTTCCTTCGAGAACCCCCTATCATTCTATCTACGAAGAGGGCAATCTTTAATTAAATGATCCTATTTATAGCAATTGCAATATGAATTATAAAGATTACAATAAACTAATTTTTTTATAATAATGTAATCTCTTTCCATTAGAATCTTCAACAAGGATAAATATTTTAATTTCTTTGGAGACACCTTTTTCAATCAAGATTTGTGGGTCCCATTTGGGGTTTATCCCGGCCGTTGTCTTTTAACCGAGGATTTTGCCCAATATCTTTCGAAGAACTTCCACGCAAGGGTAAAATTTGAGTAGGAGATCAACAAACTCTACCCATATATGTATCTTTGTAGGTTTAAGACCATGAGAACTAAAACCAATGTACCACTTGAAAAAAGTGAGAGGATCGTTTTTTATAAGCCATTGACCTTTTGTTATTACTTGAAGAGCACTACTAGAATCATTAGAAAAAAGAAGGTAATTATTGAAAAAAAAAATTGGATATATTTAACAGACAAACCCCTACTTTTCCAATTACCTCTTATATAAGTTTTAAGGACAACAGAGAAAATGTTACACAACACGTCTTGAAGAGCCATGATGTAGTATTCTTGAAGAGGCATGATGTAGTAGTCTTGAGAGAAGTGGATGTCATCATCAAGACTACTACATCATGCCCACTGGCATGACCCCTTGCCTTTTGACCTAGAACTTTGCCCAATATCTTTCAAAGACATTACACCCAAGGGTAGAATTCGACTTGCAGATCAAAAATATCCACCCATATAGGTATCTTTGTAGGTTTAAGACCATGAACATTAAACCCAATGTACCACTTGAAAAAAGTGAGAGGAGTGCTTTTTATAAGCCATTGACCTTCTCTTATTACTTGAAGAGCACTATTAAAATCATTAAAAAAAAAGTAATTATTGGAAAAAAAAATGAATATGTTTAACAAAAAAAATGAATATGTTTAACAAAAAATGAATATTTAGAAATGAATGTCCCTCCCGACAGAAGGATAAAACACGCATCAGAGCCTTCGTTCACCTCAGTTTTTTGTTCTTACACTCAGTGCTCTTATTGTTGGGCAAAGTTTGTATTGTACTCCCGCACAAGTTTGTATTCTTACGTTCTATCAAACCCCTTCAACTTTGAAAGTTATCAAAACATAATACCTATATTTACATTTTTAGTCTTTATTTCTGAATATCTATTAAAATTTGTGACGTCCAAAATGGTCAATGCAGCCGTCAGAAATCAACTATCCGCTTTTCACGTGTTGTTTTTTTAATTAGACGCGAACTTTATGCGTTCTGGTTTTGCTTTTTTTTGTGGGTTCCACAACCTTCCGCAACCTCAAAAGCAACACAAAAGTTGTCGATAAGGACAAACGCAAGTCGCCAAAAAGCAAATAAACACTATAAATTAATACGAAGACATGGAGTCGTCATTGGCAATCCTTAGATCACTTTTAAGTGCATTGCCACAGGCCCGCAGCCATAGCGCTGTCTGTTGCACGAGCCTTCAGAAAAGCGTTGCAGGATGGACAATGAGATGCCGAATGGAGCTCGAGCACGCTGCGGAGAAGAGCGAGAAACAGTCACGGACAGGCAATCAGACCCAGTGCCAAATCCACTTTCAGTGTACGCAAGATCTAGAGAAGTAGCGCCACTAGTCGAGATGATGAGGAAGGGGAAGAAGATTCAAAATGGGCACGAAGGGTTGCTGCGCAAGGATTCATGGCATGCTCTCAGGCAAAATCTGAAGAGGAGTTTTGTCTTTCACGATGAAGATTACTATGTAGACTTTAATCTGCCTTCTAAAGACCGTCTTCGCCAAATTGAGGGTCTTCAGGACATCTCCTCCAAGTCATGGCATTTGCCATCATCATCCGCATATCCAACGACATTTTCGAATCGCAAGGGCCAGACGATTCAACCTTCAAGTGAATACATTCTCCAGGAAAATTCCAACAGAGACATGCCCTCTAACTTTTGGACTTCATCATCATCGCTGCATCTAGATTCAAATCCTTTGCTCCCAATCGAGGAAGATAGAGCTGCACATATTCCTTCAATTAGTAGGAATATCAAGCCTATGCCAACCGTTAAAGTGAATTCAGATAGTCGAACGAATCCATCGAGTCACCATAGTGGTCAGCTTTACACGGAGTCTGAGGTAAAGCAGAAAGATACTGTGGTTTCCTCCACGATCAGACCATCTCTTATGGTGACAAATAGAACATCCCCGACTTCTACAAAAGAAGTTCAGATATGCGACACAGATGAAGCTTTAGAATTGAGAGATCTAGATCCAAAATGCTTGGAAGGAAAAGAAGACTGTGATGATAGCATAAACGATGTTTTATTTCACATCAGTGATATCTTTGGAACCATGACTGAGGAGGAAGTAACCTGTATGAGAATATTGGTGACGATGTTGCTTCGTGCGAAGAGATCAGACGAATGTGCCCTTGACAATGTTACCAAATCCACGGACTTGACTTCAATGGAGCATGAGATATCACTGAGAAAGGATATGGAGAAAAAAACAGAAACTCGATTACAACTTCAACCTGAACTCAACCCAATTAGAAATTCGATGCAGGATGAAGCTAGTGAATTGAAAGCTTTGGATAACTTCCACGGAGAAGACGTAAATGGTAATAGCAGAGACGAGAAGTTATCTAATAGTAGCATTGGCGATCAAATAATGAGTGATCACGAAGCAGCCATAGCAATGAGGATGATCTCATTGGATATGAAGGGTTCAGAAGAGCTTTCCTCTGTGAGTGTTCCCAAATGCAAGGACTTGAAGAAAAAAGGACGAGCTCGCGTGAACGATAAAGCCTTACCTTTACCTCAACATGTCCTAATCATAGATTTGATGCAGAATGAGACTAATTGTAGAGAGGTATTGGAAACAAATGGAAAAGCTTGCCTCACTTCAGAGCTTGCTTCTGCATCGTTCGGCAAAGAGCCATCGCCTGTTCACATGAACAACAAAGCTCCTCCGCAGTTGCATCATAAAGTGCCATCTACTGGTAAATTATCAACGAATTTTCGCATCAAACTAAAGCCTGATTTAACATCGACTGGTAATCTATGGTCTACTCAACATGAATTGCCTGATCCAAAGTCGTTGTGGACTTGTCGAATTTGTGGTAAGAACTTCCCTTCATCTCAAGCGCTTGGAGGTCATATGTCGCACCATGCCAACAAGGTCCATGTTGTAAATGGAAACCCGATTTCGTCACCGATCGAGAAAGGAGTGATTGATGTCCGTAATACTGTAATGGCTGACATAAATGAGCCTGCACATGTTCGAGAGATAAGCAATCATTTTATGAAAGAGAGTGACGTCGGGAATGAAGCAAGCAACGTGCAAAGTAGCTTTGTACATCAGCATTCACCTGATCATATCGATGAGCCAGGAAAACCGCGAAGTGTCGATGGAACTCCTAATAACAGACGTCGCCTGCTTGACATTGATCTTAACTTGCCTCCAAAAATGGATGATGATGATGATGAATGGAGTACAGATTTCTCTTAGTACCTTTGCAGCGAGTGAATGATTTATAGTTCTTTCCCATCCAAATGGAATACAGTATAGAAGTCATGGGAATAAGGTCATCCAAATGGAGTATTGTATACTCCATCAGGCAACCTTACGGCAAAGTCAACAAACTTTATGTAATCAAGAAAAGCTGTGGATCAATTATGTTCGTCGTTTTTGCTGACTAGGGCTTTGGTCAAATGCATCCAAAGTCCGAGTTGATGGGGAATAAGAACTTATAGTCCCTTGTTTGTGAACTCATTTTTTTTCTAAATCTACATTCTCTCTCTCTCTCTCTCATCTATTCTGAGTCCAAAATCATTTACTTGATCCACTCTCTTGTTACTCCTCAAACAAAAGCATGGCACAATTTGCCCATTACACGCATCTAGTTCTACTTCCAACTCTTCTATATCTTAGCAATTTATTCATTTTGGTCTCTTTCTCTTTGTGTCTTTATCTGCCGAAACGTCAATCTATCACCTCTCAACTACATACAAAGAACAATAATAACTTATTTTTTTCCCCTTCATTTTGATCTTCTTTCCATCTTGAAATAAATGCATACTCTCAAAATATGATTGTACAATGTATAACGACTAATAGGTGATATGGTTACATATTGTTGATATGTGATCTAGTTATAGGGGAGATGTTATCAAATTTATCTTCGCATTCATGCCTTCCTTGTAAGGACTCATTTTGGATTCCATACTTGGCTCTTGGTGTTTTATCCATTTCAGGGTTGTTATCCTTCTCTAATTTATTCGTTATTTTATTAGAGAAAATTAATCAGAATTGTCCTGAACTATTGATACTTATTTGTGTTTTAGTCCTATCTCTCCTTGACTAGACACCAATTTTCCTATAAAGGCTGTGCCATATTTCCAATCAAATCTTGTTTCTATGAATTGAAAAATTTTCAATGGAATCTATTAGATTAGAGGTTGGTGAACATAATTTCAAGAAGAACTAAACCATATAGGGAGAGCGAAAAATCGAGATATAGAAATATAATCGCTTTAACTTTAACTCATGGGAAAACTAGACGCATGATATTTTGATTCGAAGATGGTAGTGAAAATCAACTAGTAGACTAGAAAAGAAACACATTCTTATGGATGATGGCTACGTGTTTGTTGTATCATGGATTTTGCATCTCCAATAATCATAGCATAAATGACCAACAATGTCATACACCTAAATTGTCAATCAGGGAAGGATGCTAAGACTCTAGCCTCTTCTTTATCAAGGGAAGGATGCTAAGACTCTAGCCTCTTCTTTATCAATGGAATCCAATATTTATCATCACAAGATTAGTATTATTAGAGTTTTTACAAAAGTATTGGTAATTATCATATTTCTTCCAAAATGATTTAGGAGTAAGTTTTTTTCAGTGTTTGTTGTGCCAAAAGTGTGCTATCTTTTGTAACAAAGACATTGGTAAAGTAAAATCAAACTCTCAATAGTTGTACTCCTGTGATGAGAGAATCACGATTCTAATGGATTCACATAGTCATGAAGAAACAATAACTTGATGCGAAAATGGAACTTAAAAGATTGAGATGGACTTGTGAAAGTATGAAACACTCAAAGAACTATTGATCACAAAGATAAATCCATCAAAAACGCTCAAAAAATCCACTTGAAATCACCATTACAGCTTGATGACTAGATGATGAGGAGGAAAGAGCTCTCAAGTTCTCCGTAATTGCCAAAAATACAAGATCTCCCTACAATTGAGTCATAATAGGCTTATATACCTTTTCACACTTAAAAATAGGTCCTTCAAACTTTTGCCCAAAAAAAATTACTCAATTGAGAGCTCTAAAAATTCCAAAAATTATATATAAATTACATCTAGTCATGACGAAGAATTTTCCTCATTTTTACAACATTTGAAATATTGTATTCTACTAAATTATTAGATTTTCCATTTTTATCTTCACAAAAAGTGACTTTCAAACATTCTCCGTCTCCTTTCCTTATGTCGTCCTTGCAAAAACTTGGTGATGGGTCTCATTACTTCTTCTTCTTCTTTAATCTGTGATAGGCTTGAGCCACTAGATCATGAATCTTTCTTTTGGTGACATTCAAATCATTGATCATTTCAAAAAGGGTTTTCCTCCACTGTATTGCACCTACATGTTCATGTATTACATCTTTCTTAATATACTTTGTATAAGCCACTTAATATGCTTTTAATCGAGCCTTCATGACTAGTGATAGACTATCAAAGATTTCTAAATCCCTCTCAAAGAAACCATAATCAAAAGAATCCTAAAAAATCTATATATTAGTTGCTCAGGAATATGATTCTACTGTAGTATGCCATAATAAAAATCATGTATGGGGTCTTACTCAGATAAGAAGGAAGTGCATCTAACAATGATTTAAATCCTATATGATTCATAGTTCTAATATCTATATCTATAAAAGTTTCTATATAGGTGATAATCAACTTCAAAATTCTAATTGTTAATATACAAGATGGATCATTAACATCTTTCAAATTTTCTATTACTGCTTTGCATGTAGTCAACATGTAATTTCTTTATGGCTAGGTTCCTTTATTTGGTCCTGCTATCTTTGGAAAATTGAGCCATTAATTAGGAATGGCTCCATCTTTTTTATCCGCCAAAATTAAGAACAATCTCTCCTTCTTGTAATTGGACAAGAAACTAGATTAATGTTTAACCACAATGGTGATTTTATCCATATCTTTCTGCATTCTCTATTCTTGTTAACCATTTGTTTCTTCATTAGGGATTAGCTTTTTCAAATAATTCTTTTGTGTTTTCATCATATTCTAAGAATTCATTGGGGTTGGTTCCAACTCTGGAAATTTGATAATTCTTTATGCTTTCTTTGACCACATAGAATGGAATCCTCAATCCATCTGCAACCCAATGATGATGATTAGGATTTATTCCCTGCTCCAAAGAAAAATGTATAAGTTTATTTTCATATTGATTGTCTATCTTTATCAAATATTTCATCCTCACTTCTATGTTAGTGAGAAGCTATTGAATAAAGAATAAATTCATCAAACTCTTCATCTTCTATCTCTTTTGCTCTCTAAAATTCCACAACTGTTTCTTGTACAATAGAAGGTCGTCTTTCTATGATTGTTGGCCTTTCTTGAGCCACATCCTCAATCGATACTTCTTTCATAGCATACTAGATTTAGCTTTCCATAATTCAATTTCTTTTGATAATTTTGATCTCTATTGCTTCCATGCTATTCTTCCCTTTTCTATTTTTTTCATTCAAATTGTTGTACCCTCTCATGGTAGTAGCAGCATGTGTGCTAGCTTGTTTTTCCAATTCTTTTGCATCTTTGAACTCCTCTTTCATCTTTTCTAGCTCCTACTCATTGATTTTAATTCTTTCTTTTGGTTGTCTGAGGTACTTCCTTCTACTTTATAATGACCGTCCTCCATCAAGATTCTATTTATTTCTTCATTTTCCTTGGCTAGTACCTCATAGGATGTCTACAAAATTTTATTATTTGATTCTAGGTGTCTAATATCACCTTCCATTCTCTTAACATTCTCAATTTGCTTCTCACATTTTTGTTCCAAAACTTTGATCTTATTTTTACCATGTATCACTTGTGTTTCTAATTGAATGATTTTTCTTGGAATGACTCATTAATCTTCCTTTGCTCACCGAGTTCTCCTACAAGCCTACTTTGCTTTTCTTCTATGATCTTTAATGATTTTTTCATCTTTAACAAACTTTGCTTCAACCACTATACTTGAGAATGTAATATTCTTGCTAGATGGTATGGATTTTTCAATCTAGTTTAACATAATCTCACAAGTTCCTCTGATGTCTCTAGGAAACCTGGTAAGCTCTGGAAGCTCCTCTTTCTTTGTTACCTCAATTTGTTTTTCTTTATCTTTATCTTCATTCTCTTCCTTTGAATCAGATGAAAATGGTTCCACTTGTTGATTTTCTTCTTGTTCATGATCCTCTTTATGCTCTTTATGTTCTTCATAGTCTTCATGACCACTCTCTTGATTCTCTTGATTCTCGAGATCGTTATCTAAGTTTTTTTTTTTTTTTGTATTCTTCTTCATGGTATGAAATATCCTTCATTTCAAGATCATTGGTTTCGATTTCCTTTTGAATATTATCTACTATGTTCAGGATATCTTCTACCATGGTTTGTCGATTCTGTATCTTTTCCTCCTCATCCTATACTTATTTTTTTTCTTTTTTCCACCACTTTGAGCATACTTTTAGTTTCTTCCTTGATTTGTCATTTTTTCGCATCTTGATCTATTACTTAAGTTATTCCTTCAATCTCCTTGGTTTTGACATTGTCTTCCAGGTCTAATTTTTCTTTTTCACATTCCACTACCTTGGTCATTCCTTCTATCCCTTTAGGTTGAACTCTCAACTACTTACTAGGAGTGTTTGGTTTTGATAAATTTAAACTCCTTAGCATGAAACCTTCTGCATCACTGTCTATATGAATATCTAAACTTACTTTGGATGAAGTTACCTTAACTACTTCAATGTTATCTTTACTTCTTCATTTTTTGCTTCTATTTTGTAGATCAAAGTTGATCCTCCTCCTAAATCTTCTTTGATACCTCTTCTTCAATGTCTACCCTCTTCTTGGTCCCTTTCACCCCTTTCCTTTTAGCTTTGACTCTTTTCTTCTCTTCTTCACCACTACTACTATTGTGGTTCTCTTCTTTGGGGTCCTTGGAGTTCTTAGAAGTAAGAAAATAGAGCAACTTCTTTTTTTATGAATACCACATGTGTCTTAGCATTCATCATTTTCTCTTGAAGATCTTGATAATGTTCCAACTGAGTTTGTATCCAATCCTTTGCTTAATAAAAATAGTATTTTAACATTTTTTGATACTGGACTTCATATGCAACACCTTTATCATTATCTTGCATTAAATATGAGTAAACCTTCCCTATACTTGTATGAGATGGATGAAGTTCTTTATTTGACTACACTTTCTTTTGATCTAATTTCATTCCTTCCTCAATAATCTCTTCCATTTCAATTTCCAACTTCATAGGATCCATTTTTCTTTTCTTGAGTGGTTTCTCACTTTCCAAGATAATCTCTTTTCTCTTCTTTCCCACCTCCTTTGGGAGTGAGGTCATTACTTGCTCACACCTTTCAAAGTCTATGAATAATGTTGGTTCCTCCAATAGTTTATGGAGTGCCACTACTTTCCACCTATTGTATATAACTAATGATATCTGTAAGTAATGAAATTCTTGAGAGAGAATAGTGTATTTGAATTTTACTTTCTTCACTACGAATATATCCTTGCCAACCATCTTGATGTAGTCTTTTAACTCCTTCTCTATCCGTTTCTTTTCTAGTTCCTCTGCATCTAATTCCATATTCACAATCTCTTGAGTTGCTTCACTATCTAGAAACCAATGTCCTCTAGACAGTGTGACTAAGTCCACTTCCAAGTTTGCTATGGGAAGTCCTTTAGTCATATTCTTGAAAACGAAAATCACAATTACTCCACAACTATTAACAAAAAATTCCACATATATAAAAGTCTTTACATAATCACAAGAAGAAATAAAAAGTTCACGCCACTCATCACACACTTTCATCATACTATAACTCTTCTTATGCCCATCATATTCAAGCAAGATTCTTCCCTTTCTTTTGTGCGTGCAATTGGAGAAATATTGGAAAATAATAATAACTTGAAAAAATAAAAACTAAGAAATAAAAATAAATAAAAAATGCACTACTCACCCACACTTGGTATTCCTTTCTTTGTGCTTAAAAAGAAAATATTCATACACTTAGTTAAACATACAATTTTTTTTTTCTTTTGACCTCCACACACACACACACATGCACACACACAGATATATATATATATATATATATATATATATATATATATATATATATATATATATATATATATATATATATATATATATATATATATATATATATATATATATATATATATATATATATATTTAATTTACTTTTTTTCTATATTTTTTCATAACTATTTTAATCGCTCTTTTGATCCTCTATAAGAGGATTTACTCCCCCTCCTAGCTCTTTTATGTATGTAAAAAGAGCTTATTTTAGTGCCTAGGTTTTGAAAGATCTCGTGCCTAGCAAATGCACAACTTTATGATGTAGCCGTACATATGCATACTCTAGATATGCAATAATCTTTATGGTGCAAAATGAGGAGTTTAAGTAGGTCACTTAAGATCTTTTTTGATGATGAGAATTTTTCATTTTTTCTATTTTTTGTTTGCGATTGAATTTCACTTTGAATTTGTTCCTTTGATTTCTTTTTCCAACACCATCTTCCTTACTGCATTTGTTTTCTAAAGTGTTTTGTTTTTTCTTTTTTATCCTTTCTTTGTCAAAATATTTCAGTCTATTGTGCTATTTTTTTGCCTTGGTCTGAAGAGAGAGAGATATATCTATCTCTCTCTCTCTCTCTCTCTCTCTCTCTCTCTCTCTATATATATATATATATATATATATATATATATATATATATATATATATATATATATATGTGTGTGTGTGTGTGTGTTCTAGTACGAATGATATAGGTGTTTGTATATGTGCACTGGTATGCATATGTACATGTTCACATGTTTGTGTGCAAGTACGTTGTACATGTATCCATGCAACTATGCGTGTTGATGTGGTATATCTGCATGTGTTTGTGTGTATGTATTTGAATTGTAATCATGGTAGGACTAGATCGAAGGATGTAGTTCATGACATCAAGGCCACTTGCTGATCAATGACTATACAAATTGAATGGGTATAGAGGTAAACATTTCAGTATTGGTATACTCCAAAGGGAGAGGTGTTGTATTGCCATCTCCGTAAATGATGATGCACTATAGAAACATTGGTAGGTTCTGAATTTTATGATATGGCTTTTGCTCTATGTATGAAGTATGTGCAGGCTGTTGCGTCTAACTTTCTCAACCTTGAGAGATTGTGTTACATCATATAAATGTTGTAGTCGAATCACCTTGTGTTACAACCCACCGATCTCTTGAGGTACATTTTTAGGCGTGGATGGACCTATGTTTAATGCTGACATTGGAATTGTTTCTGATGTTACATTCTAGTGGTAATAAATTCAGCAATGTGTGTTGTGCTCCAAGCTTCTTCTTCTTCCTTGTGCTGTTCGTGTGCTTTTGTAGATGTCTAACTCCAACAATTGATATCAGAGCAGGTCGCCGCTTCATCTAGGGCGTTGTCTATACCTCTCCGGTTGCAGTCTCAAAATTGCATGAAATTTGGTAAGCATACTCAGGGTGTTTCAGAGATCAAAACATCTTCACTTTGTGGTGTGAAAATCGTGATCTGAGCTCGTTTCGGCCTCCGAATGCACTATTGTAGTACTTGTGTAGGCTATTTTGTTTTTTTGTGCCAAATGTATAAACCAATTTCGATTTGCCAGTATAAGCGTCTCGAAGTCTGGTTTAGCAGAATTCATCTGGGCAGTTCTGTTCAGCTTTTTGAGATACAATCAATTTTTTGCATCAAGGTATTTTAGTCACCGGCCATGGCGGAAAGTAGTGATGTATTCCGTATGTTGGCTGTTGAAGATAAGTTGGATGGTACCAACTACCCATTATGGGCTTATATGATGCATCATGTATTAATCGCAAAAGGACTATGGAATATTGTGCAGGGTGTTGAAAGACGTCCTGTTACACTTGCAAATACAGGTACTGCAAATACAGGTGCTAGAACTGATGGAGATGGTGTCGAAGATGATGATATTTTGTAGATTCCTGTTTGTGCTACTGCTTTTGTTGCACCTATTGCAGAGCAAATTCGTTGGGATGGCAGAGATGCTTAGGTACATGCATTGATAGCTTTGTGTGCCAAACATGCCATTATTCCTCACATTCGCTCCTGCAGAACAGCTAAGGATGCTTGGGATACACTTACCACATTGTACCAGACTAGGAATGAGGTTCGTGTTGCTTACCTTCGAAAACAATTAGAGAGTGAGAACATGAATGAAGGTGATTCTACGGACAATTTTCTAACAAAGATCAAGGATTTGAAAGAATAGTTGATTTTTGTTGATGAAGTTATACCAGATAGCTCACTTGTGTAGACCGTTTTGAATGGTTTGCCTGATTCATATCAGAGTTTTGCCTCTACTCTTTGTTTGATGATGAAAGGCAATCCAAATGCCTTGTCATTTGAGGAGTTAGTCTCTGTTTTGTTGCAGGAAGATCACTCTAGGCAGAACATGTCTATTATGCATGTTGCAAGCTTTCCTGGCTAGTCAGAAGGGCAAAGGAAAATGGAACTCTTCTACTAGTAAGCACAAGTCTGCAAGTGTTGTACATTCAAAGAAGGAAGAAAAAGATGAGAAGAAATTGTTTTGCAAATACTGTAAAGCAAATGATCATGTCATCAAGAGCTGTCCAAAACTCACTGCTAAAGAGGCAAAGAAGAAAGAGGCCGGAATATTTATTGTAGAGGCCTCTACACTGAAAACAGAGTCTGCTAATCTTGTGCAAGAAAAAGAATGGGCGTTTACTTCTGTTTGCAATTTTGACCCATCTTCTCATGAGCAGTGCATGTCTGCAGTAGAGTTAGATGTTTGGTACTTTGATAGTGGGCTGACCAAACATATTACCTCACAGCGCAGTTTCTTCTCTTCACTGGAGCGCGCCCCTACAGGGAATACTGTCACATCGCCAACAACTCCTTCTATCTTGTTATCGGAGTTGGTAAGATAATTTTGACTACTACCGATGGTAGTTCTTTCACGTTGTTAGATGCTTTGTTTGTGCTAGGGATTAAGAAAAATTTGTTACCAGTTTCTACATTAGCCAAGATTGGATTGGTTGTGAATTTTGTTGATGACACATGTACAATTCATGATCTGTCAAATGGCGACATCATTATTGCTTCTAGCATTTTATGTCGTGGGCTGTATAAGCTCATAGACTATGAACGATCTGTAAATGATTTGGCATGTGCAATACATGATTCTCAGGCTATGTCACATGCAAAGCTTTGGCATGCATACTTTGGTCATCTGAATTTTGCTAGTTTGCTATGCCTGCAGAAATCTGAAATGGTGTCCTCTTTGCCCAAACTTGAGACACTTGGAAAGCATGTTTGTGAAGGTTGTATTTTGGGCAAAATGCAGCATTCTTCCTTTTCAAAAGATGGTTCAGTTCGGGCTACTCAGAAATTGCAGCTTGTACATAGTGATGTCTGTGGTCATATGCACACACCTTCTTTTGGGAACTATCTTTACTTCGTAACTTTCATCGATGATTTTTCCAGGCATGCATGGGTATATCCATTGAAAACAAAGTGCAAAGTGTTTCTGTGCTTCAAACAGTTTCTGCTTTTGGCTGAAAATCTATCAGCATGTTAAATGGACACCCTCCATTCTGATCGAGTGGGGGAATATATGTCTTTTGATTTTACTGCATTTCTAGCTGAACGTGGGATAAAACACCAGTGTACAGTGTCGTATACACCTCAAAAATATGGAGTTGTTGAATGGAAGAACAGGTCACTCATGGAGATGGCAATGTGTATGGTCAAGAGTCATGCTTTACCACAGTTTCTAGCTTGAGGCTATCATGTGTGCAGCATACGTACTTAACATGTGTCCCACTAAATCCCTGTAGTCTATCACTCCATATGAGGCTTGGCATGTTCGCAAACCAGCTGTTGCTCATCTTCATGTTTTTGGTTGTTTGGCATATGCATTAGTGCCTGAACAACATCACAGAAAATTGGATGATTAAGTAGTAAAATGTATTTTTGTTGCATACAGTTCTGAAAGCAAAGGCTATCATCTGTATCATCCACAGACTAAACGCATTCTGGTTAGCCATGATGTTATTTTTGTGGAAGATGTTATTCAACCCTTACTTTCATGTACTAAGGATACATCTATTAGCTCCAAAGACATGTATGATACTTTGCTACCTCTTTTTACAGGTGGACAGTCTATGTTGGTGCATTTTACCCAAGCCTACATGCTTGATATATTTGATATCATCCTCATTTCTAAGTCACATGAGTAGTCAGGTGAACACCTCTTGTAAAAGAGTTCATTTTATCTCTTGTAAATGGAAAAAGAAAAAGGAAAAGAATGGCTTACCTCATCCATGATGTAAAAGAAAATTCGTGGCTCTAACTACCTAAAACCACAAAATTTAGAGCTGAGGGAATCTCTCCTAACTTTGGGGATCACTTTTAGGTGGAGCCATTTGAATTCGAATTCAAAACTCCGTCCAAGAATAGCTATAAAAGGAGCAAGAAGGAAGAGGCGATTAGCAAGCCTTGTACGTGACCACTTCATGTCATTTTGTAGAGATTGAAGAGCTTACTCCATAGCTCTATCATTCTACTCCCATTGTGCAAAGACTCATTGCCAATGTGGTTGTAATCATATGTGAATCTATACATTTATCATCATCTACTTCTCTGTTTTGTTCTCTGCTATACTCACTCAGAGCAGTACCTTCAGAAGGTCATATCTCGAGTTCTACTGATCCATTTTAAGTGTTTTAAAGTGTGTTGGATATTCTTACTCTTAGTTTGTACGTATAAATTTTCATGGTCATTGGAGTAATATTTTGGGAGATATCTGCATTTTACTACTTACTGGTCTATCTCTACAGAGCCCCGAGAATTGTGGGGAGGTTCCAAAAATTGTTGAAACTTGTTCTCAGTGCTCAGTCCATCATTTGAAGTGTTTAACTTGGATTGGGAAGCTTTCTAAGTCTATTTCCTATGCCCAAAAGGAATTTTTCAAATTCTTACCAGGTTGAGAGCACTGTTCATTTTTTCCAGCAGGTGTATGTCCAAAAATAGCAAGTTTTGGGAACTAGTCATTTCGCAACTAGTCTGTCTTGACTTAAACTTTTGGGATACATGTTCCAAAGTACTTGGCTGATATTTTGGTGGATTTAGGAAGCTCAAAGGGTCTACTAATCAACTCTGAAGTCTCAGTTGGCTGGTGTGAAGCTGGTTGTAGCGACACCTACTCATCTTTGGATTGCATCCACCATCTCTCTTCACAGTGGTATCAGAGCATAGTCAAGCAACATGGGAGATGGATTTCCATCAACAATTGACAAATTGGATCGAAACAACTACCCGGCATGGTCTCTAAGGATGGAGGCTTACCTTCAAGGGAGGAATCTATATGGATTCATATCCGGAGATGAAGCAATGCCAACCATGAGGAACAAAGGGCAACCATCACATGAAGAAGTGGAAGGACTTTCGAATTGGTGTTCGAAGGATGCACTTGCAAGGTCCTATATTCTAAACTCAATCTCTGATTTTCTTTTACCTCATGTCAAGGGATGCAAGACATCAAGAGAAACCTGGAATGCACTTGCTTCTTTCTTCTCTTCCAACACTCGAGCAAGGAAGAACCAATTGTGGATGGAGTTCACAACAATGAAGAAAAGCCCGAAGCAAAATGTGACTGATTATGTCACAAAGATGAAGGAGATTTCCGACCAACTTGGAAGCATTGGAGAGGTAATTGAAGAGGAGAAAATCATAAGACAAATCATGAATGGAATCAAAGCAGACGACAAGTGGGAGTCATTCACAACAGCCATGGATTTATACATGGATATGCATGTACCCGACCTCAACACACTCATGGGCCAACTCTTCACTCATGAAGCAAAGATTAGCAAAGGTGGTGAGTCCTTAAGAGGTAATCAAACTTCTGCCTTATATTCTGATTAAAGCTAAGGTCAAGGACAAGTCAAAGAATAGGAAGACATGAAGATGAAGGAAGCTCTTCCAAGCAAACTTTGCAGGTTAGAGGAAGAGCTAGAGGAAGAGGCAGAGGTGGAAAGCAACGGCAGGGGGAGATTCCAATCATCTCAACCTTGCAACATATGTGGCTTATCTAACCATACTACTGAAGAATGTTTCAAGAACCCGAGGAACTCAAGAGGAAGAGGATTCAATAGAGGTGGCTATGGATCAAATAGAGGTAGATACAATGGAGGCTACAACAACAACAACTACTACAACAACAATTACAACAACAACAACAACTATCAAAGTGGCCATAGAGGAAGAAGAGATTACAATAAACTATGCAGAGGACCAAAGTCAAGAAGATTCTCATTATTGATTATGAATCTATCAGCGAAGAAGGGTAAGGATGATTATCACATATTTTACATTGATTCTGGGATGCTCGAAACCATGTAGCAGGAAATGTGGCTTTACTTTTGATTTGGAAGATCCTCATAACAAGCATGAACTGTAGTACAGGCGATATGATACAAAGCACTCAGTGGAGAAGATAGGTAATGTGAAGACATCATATGGGAATATGAACCTCTTAAGCAAAGTCTTGTATGTCCCTACATATACCAAAAATTACTAAGTGTTGGACAGATTGTTGAAAAAGATGCAGGTTAGATTCAACCGATTTGGACCATATGTTGAAGACCCAAGGCAAGGCTTTCGAAGGATTGCCAAAGGAGAAAAGACAAGAAGGCTTTTCACTTTTGAAGTGGAAGATACAAAGAACATAGCTTTGTTTAGCTATGGATCTCAAACTCTAACAGAGTTGGAGATATGGCACAAAAGGCTTGCTCACATTGGTGAGAGGACACTCAAACAGATTTGCAGGGACCAAAGTGTACTTGGTTTGCCTAATATCACAAGGCAACACATGATTTATAAGTGTGAAGCTTGTCAACTCTGCAAGGCTCATAGACAACCTTTCAATAAGAAAGGATATATGTATCAAAATCCTTTGGATCTAGTGCACACAGATGTGTGGGGTCCAAGTAAGGAGCCATCTATATCAGGCTCAAGATATTATGTGTCTTTCATAGATGATTGTAGCAGGTGGACCATTCTGTTTTTCATGAAGCAAAAGGATGAAGTGTTTAATTGCTTTAAGAAGTATATTGCTCTTGTTGAAAATCAAACAGGTAGGACTTTGAAAAGACTCAGATCAGATGGTGGAGGAGAATACTTCTCTTCTGAATTTGATGCCTTCTTGCATGAAAGAGGAATTAAAAGGGAAGTCACTACAAGGTATACACCCGAACTCAATGGTGTAGCAGAGAGGAGGAACAGAGCTATTGTCGAAGCTGCAAGGTCCATGCTCAACGAAAAGGGATTGCCAAACTACCTATGGGCAGAGGCTGTGTCGACAACCACATATCTCATAAATAGACTTCCATCTAAGTCACTAGATGGAACCACTCCATATGAAGTGTGGAATGGAAGAAGACCTAGTCTAGAGCATTGCAAAATCTTTGGATGCTTAGCCTATGCTCACATTCCTTCTCAAGTAAGAGGGAAATTGGATACCAAGGCAGAGAAGTGCGTATTTATTGGTTATGACCAAAACCAAAAAGGATATAGATTGTACAATCCAACCAATAAAGGATTTTCTGTGAGTAGAGATGTAATTTTTGATGAAAACAAATCATGGTTTGATGATGACAGAAAAGTGAAGCTGCCGTATGACTTGGATGAAGACTTTGCATCACTTCAACCAAAGGAACCAAAGCAGCTTGAAGAAAGTGATTCGGAGATTGACCTAGAAGACTTGGAAAGACTAAAGCTATGGAAGAACAAAGGTAAAGAAAAGATGCAGGATGCTACATATGGACCGGAGAGCTCACATCAACCACTTAGAAGGTCTTCAAGGGAGAAGAAGAAACCAGAGAGGTTTGGTTATGATACTTCTTTCGTCACCAAGCACTCAATCTACATTGCAAAGGATTCAACCAATGAAGAACCTACCACATTTGAAGAAGCACAAAGCAAGAAAGCTTGGAGAGATGCAATGGATGAAGAAATGGAAGCCTTGAAGGAGAATGACACTTGGGAGCTTGTACCTAACAAGCCATCTATGAAGATAATCGGATCTCGATGGATATACAAAATCAAGAGGAATCCAGATGGAAGTATAAATAGACACAAAGCAAGGTTAGTTGCTAAAGGGTTTGCTCAAACCCATGGTATTGATTATGAGGAGACTTTCTCTCCTGTTGCAAAAATGCCTACAATTAGGGTTCTCATTATTCTTGCTGCATCTAGAAATTGGAATCTTTATCAACTTGATGTAAAGAATGCTTTCTTGAATGGATGGATTTCTAAGGAAGTGTATATGGCACAACCTCCTGGATATGAGGATGCACATCATCCTAACTATGTATGCAAACTAAAGAAAGCTTTGTATGATTGAAGCAAGCTCCAAGAGCTTGGAATTTCAGATTGGTGACTTATTTGCAGGACCAAGGATTCAAAGCTAGCAAGGCGGATACCTCTTTGTTCATAAAGAGGAATGGATCTGAAGTGATCTATTATGTGTGTATGTTGATGATATTATTATCACAGGCAATGATCTTGAAGGAATCAAACAGGTAAAGAGTCAAATGAAGGAGGAGTTCAAAATAAGTGACCTCGGACCACTCACTTATTTTCTTGGATTGGAGTTGATCTACACAGATTCAGGTATATACATCACACAAAGGAAGTATGTCCATGACATGCTCGTCAAGTTCAAGATGGAAAATACCAAGTGTGCAGGTACACCTATGGAGCAAAATCATAAGCTTAGTGCTTATGAAGGAGAGCCAGTTGAAGACATCACAAGCTATCAAAGCTTGGTTGGAAGTTTGAACTATGCAACACTCACAAGAGTGGATATATGCTATAGTGTTAGCATATTGAGTCAGTTTATGCATAAGCCGAGAAGACCACATATGGAAGCGGTCAAGCGAGTCCTCAAGTACCTAAAGGGGACCATGAATGAAGGTTTGTTCTATTCATATACTTCAGATATTGAGCTAAAGGTCTACTCAGATGCAGATTGGGCCGGATCTAAAGATGATAGAAGAAGCACATAAGGGTATATATCATTTGCAGGTTCAAAAATCATTTCTTGGTCATCGAAGAAGCAACCAGCCGTGGCATTATCTTCTACCGAAGCTGAATATAGAGGTTTGGCTAATGCAACTCAAGAAATCATGTGGTTAAAGTCTTTGTACACAGATCTTGGACTTCATTCTTCAACACCTCACATTTTTGGTGACAACACAAGCTCACTACATCTAGCAGCTAATCCGGTATACCATGCTAGAACCAAGCATATTGAAGTCCACTACCATTACATAAGAGAGAAGCTAATGAGCAAGGATATTCAACTATCCTATGTCTCTACAGATATGCAATGTGCCGACATGTTGACTAAAGCTCTTGATGGTACAAAATTAAGTAGATTCAAGTTGATGATTGGCTTGCAGGAAATCAAGGACAATTGAAGACTTATTTGAAGGCCAAGCATGTTAGGCTTGAGGGGGAGCTATTGGTGCATTTTACCCAAGCCTACATGCTTGATATAGTGATATCATCCTCATTTGTAAGTCACATGAGTAGTCATGTGAACACCTCTTGTAAAAGAGTTCATTTTATCTCTTGTAAATGGAAAAAGAAAAAAGGAAAAGAATGGCTTACCTCATCCATGATGTAAAAGAAAATTCGTGGCTCTAACTACCTAAAACCATGAAATTAGAG
>MU263449.1:0-10000 GCA_020310875.1 Ceratopteris richardii
GCTTATTCCTTGGATCTTCTAAATCTGATAGGAGTGCCACATTTCCTGCCACATGATTTGAACAACCTGAATCTATGTAGAAAACATGCTCATCAGATTTACCTTGTGGCATAGCCATGTTCATGATCAATAATGAATCCTCTTGTTTGAGTCTTCTGTGTAGTTATTGTAGTCTCTCCTTCCTTTGTAGCCTCCTTGATAGTTTGAATGATGTAATTGTTGTAGTTGGCATGGTAGTTGTTGAACCTTCCTCTTGAGTAGCTATAACTTCCTCTATTGTATCCTCTGCCTCTTTGATTCCTGGAATTCCTAAAGCAATTTTCAGATGTATGATTAGTTAATCCACAAATAGAACATGAGTTGGAGACTTGGGATCTCCCCCTGCCTTGTCTACCTCCTCTTCCTCTACCTCTGCCATGTCTTCCTCTACCTGCATAGTTAGCTTGATATGTACCTGCTTCATCATCCACTTTCTTTGCCTTTCCTTTGTTATCTTTAGACTTGCTTTTATCCGTGTATAAAGCTGAAGATTGATTACTTTAGAGCTTCTCCATTTTTTATAAGCTTTGCCTCTTGAGTAAGTAGTTGTCCAATGAGTGTGTTGAAATCAGGTACATGCATGTCCATGTACAAATCCATAGTTGTGGTGAATGCTTCCCACTTGTCATCTGCCTTCAAGCCATTGATGACCTGCCTTACAATTTGCTCTTCATCTATTACCTCTCCAATGCTTCCCAACTGATCCGCTATGTCCTTGAGCTTTGTGACAAAATCAGTCACATTTTGTTTGGGAGCCTTCTTGAGAGTTGTGAAATCCAGCCATAGTTGATGCTTCCTAGCTTTAGTACTTGAAGAAAATAAAGCTTCAAGTGCATCCCACACTTCCTGAGATGTCTTACAACTTCTAATGTGAGGCAACAAAAAATCTGAGATAGAGTTGAGGAGATAAGACCTTGCAAGTGCATCCTTGGAGCACCATGTGCTCAATCTTTCTTGCTCTTCTTGTGTTGGTTGACTTTTGTTCCTGAAACTTGGCATAACTTCATCTCTCACATAACCATATAAACTTCTACCTTGGAGATAAGCTTCCATTCTTAATGACCAAGCTGAGTAGTTTACCTCTGTCCAATTTGTCAATTGATGAAGGAAATCCATCTCCCATGTTGTCCAACCTTGCTGATACCACTGTGAAGAGATGGATAGGTATGTGCTTGAAGATGAGGTGTTGCAAAATCCTTGATCTACACCAGCCAAATGAACTCCAGAAGTATATGGTGGGTCCTTTTAGCTTTCCAATGGATGTATTAAACACCCTATGTACCTTGGAAGATCACTCTCAAAAAGATAGATCAAAACAGATAAGTTGGGTTAGCTCAGAGGTGAAAACTTGCTATTCTTGGTTCATACACCTGTCCAGTGTTTTACATAATTCTTTGAGCACAGCAGCAATTAGCTTAATTCCTCTTCGGGAAGTCTAGGTAACTTAAAGAGCTAACTTTCAAGATTAATCTCATCAAAAATAATAAACTACACACTGAGAATGAGTTTTAACAAGTGATGACATCATCCCGATTTTCACGGGCTCCTACAGTTTGGGACCAGGGAGAAGAAAAATCAACATAACTCAAATGTAGGACTCCAATGATTATGAAATTTGTATGGTTATACTAGACAGTAAGCTGAATCTAACAAGCTTTAAATCACTGCATTTGGATAAGTAACCACTGAGAAATGGCTCTGACAAGATGAGTGAAAAAGTCGGGTACCTGACAGAGAAGTGAAGATGAACAGACCCTGTTGACTTCAAATGAACATAACTGAAGATTGCAACATCCAAATGACATGAAAATTTCTGAGCATATAGTAGACTTATAGAGCTAACTTTACCAAGTTAAATCACTGAAAATGATGCACCAAGCTCAGAGAAAACATCTCTGCAAGCTGACTGAGAAAAACTGAGAGTAATGGCAGTGAGTAGTACACTTCACTAGAACATGGAAAGATGAACTCAAATAATCATGAAAATGAAGTATATTGCTTGTACAATACAATGACTTACTGATACATATGTGTGCCTTGTAATCACACCTTGATATGGCATAAATCTAAGCTCTTGGAGGTCTTCACATAGGTCTCTCTAACCACGACTAAAACTGCCATCTATTTATAGTTGAGTTTGGGAGGCTAACTTCTCTCAATCACTCTCCATCAATCAATGATTGATTTGATTCTCTACCTATCACAAATCACGAATTCGTGGCTCCTCTTTCCATTCTTGATCAAGTGGACTCAACCACTTAAGATTCTCTTACTTTTACATTAAGTAAACTCTTCAAAAGTTACAAGAGGTAGTTCACAAGTGAACTTTACATAGTCTTCATTTTAAGGCTTTTTCTATGACTTTGTGGGACTCAAGCCAACTTAGGCTTGTCATAGACTTGCTTCACACTTATTGATACTCTTCCCTGACACATTAGAAGGGTTAGCAGATAAATGGTTTAGCTAGTTTGCCGAGAATCATTTTACAACTTGGGATTTAATGAAAGATGCATTAAAAATCAATTCCAGTATAGAAATGCTACAAAGATCATCATAGAGGAACTAGAAAATTTAAGATTGGGTACAGGTGAAAAGTTCCCAGAGTTTGTGACTATGGCCAAGGCACTAATAGCTAAATTGCCATATCCACCACATGATTTTTTTGTTAAGAAATGGTTAGCTAAACCACTTTTAGTGACCACCCAATGTAAAATCAAGGAATTAGTATCGCCCACAGCCTCCATAGAAGAGTTCATCAACACAGCTACACGGCTGGAGCATATAAGGAAACAGTATGGAGCCATTTCTTCTCAACTATCTTATTCTACAGAAATGGAAGATCCAGTAATCCAGCTAAGGAAAGAGCTGGAGGGCTTAAAAAGGAATAAGCCCCACAAAGAGGAGGAGAATGCTATTACTCAGTTTAAGAGGGAGATTGAGACATTAAAGCTCAAAAGGAGGAGGAAGCCCAAGCAGAGGAATTGGCTCAACTGCGACAAGAGTTGCTTGAACTCAAAGGGGGTGGCATTAAGAGTGGACTTTGGTGTACCATGTGCAGCAAGCAAGGTCATATAGTAAGTGAATGTCCTCTGCTAAGTGTGACTTGCCAACTATGCGTCATGAGGCCCAGGAATGCCAATCAAGAGGAATGCCTGCAACAACATATTGGACACAAGGAGGACCCCTACCACCAGCAAATGTGATGAAAGCTGCACCTAATCAAGGTAACAATTACAACCCTAGACAGAGAGATAACTTTGGAAATGGGCAAAGGAGCCAATTATTTGTTTCAGATGTGGAGAATGTGGGCATTATCAAAGTTGGTGCACTCTACCAAAAATGCCCCTCGCAGAACCTACCCAGAGGCTACAGACCATTATACTAATTGTTGTCCTAAGAACCAAGCATCTTCATCTGGTCCCCACATTCAAATGATTTTTGTGTGCAAAGAAGAAATGGTAGATCAAGCCAGGGTGCCATCACCATCTACCAGAGTGGTGCAGTTAGAAGAAGTTGAATCTTTTACAGTGAAGACAAGAAACAAGGGGAAGGCTCAGGTGGAAATAGGTCAAGAATCAATGATCAATGGATTGAACAAAGACAACGTTGCATCTGAAAACAAAGCCACCACATCTGCAGATACAAGGCAAAAAGAAAATTTCATAGGTACCAGTGATACCATTGGACATGCATTCAAGAGTGCTCATGAGGAGTTTGATAAGTCAAATGGAACCCATGCTCTTAAGGAATAAGAAGCTTCCAGACTACTCAAGTCCATGAAAAAAGAGGTCAATATTTTTTATTTAATAAAGATGGATGGGAAATTCGGGTCAAAACGCTTGCAGATAATTGATGAAATGTCCACAACAAGTTTAGTGGCAAAGGTTGTTGTTATGCATAAAGATAAAAGTGTAGGGGAAGCACCCCTCACAGATTACAAGAGCCCTCAACTAAAAGTCTTTATTAAAGGTCATGAGTTTCAAGGAGTTATTGTGGATGGTGGTTCTGGCATTAACTTGATGCCTGAATATACCATGGAAAAGATTGGACTATACCCTTCTAGGCCTACCATCTTCACAGTAACACTGGCAGACCAAAGCATAGTAAAGCCTATGGGAGTGGTCCCTCGAGTCCGAGTCAAGATACAAGGTACCAGACTTTGTTGTTTTAAGGCCGGCACAGGTAGAAGGAAGTTTTCTTCTATTAATTGGGAGACCTTGGTTAAGGCATGCCAATGTATTACATGACTGGGGCAAGGACACAATGTGGGTAAAGCAAGAGGGAAAAGATTTGCAGTAGATAATTTTAGAAGAAGGACAAAACAATCAAAGACATGCTGCCATGATGCAAACAATTGGTATTTGTATGGAAGAAGAATTGTTGGACAACCCAGAAGCAGATCTATTTGAAGGAACAAATTTATATGAAGATGAAAACATGTTGCTTGGCTCCATGCAGAAGATCCATCTTCCTGCTATGGAATTTTTCCAAACTCAGTAGAGAGGAAGCATATGAAGAAAAAGAGGACATCATTCATGTTACGGACTTAAGTGAGGCAGTCTCAATCAAAGGCCATAGAAGAGAGAAGAAAAGAAAAGCTCTTAAATATAGTAGTGATGAAGCTACTTCAAATCATATGTCAATGGCTACTTTTCTATGGATACTGGTATTGATATCATCTGCTATGTCAATTTTTATGATAGTCAATGCAGTGCTTTACAAGGACGTGGAAGGAGTACCTGCAAGTCTTTGGAAGCAGATGGTTCCATTGGAGAAGTTGGAATAGTAAAAATGGAATCTTGCTGATGAAGTTATAAAGTTGCTGAAACAAAGATACAAAAGATGCAGTATGGAGGAGATAATATTCTAATGAAGGATTTAGGGTACCACTATGAGGTGACCAGTGTGCCCAAGAAGAAAACAAAACTAATGAAGTGTATGTATGTATGTATATATATATATCTATACTATGTATATATATATACATATATATATATATATATATACATATATATGTATATATACATATATATATATACATATATATGTATATACACATATATATATATAATATATATATATATATATATATATACATATATATACATATATATATATATATATATATATATATATATATATATATATATATATATATATGTATATATATATATATATATATATATATATACATATGTATGTATATCTATATATATATATGTATATATATATATATGTATATATATATATATGTATATATATGTATATATATATATATATATATATATATATATAATATATATATATATATATATATATATATATATATATAGATATATATATATATATATATATTCGTTTTAATATTACAAGAAAAAAACAAGCAAAAAAAAAATAGATATATATATATATTTTTATTTTTCATAGCTCAAACCTTTTGGATCTGGATCGTGCCTCAGATGGCCGCTTTTTTCAAAAGTGGGGTCATTTTCATGTATTTTGGCACCTCTGGATTCATCTTTTGCCTTAATTTTTCCAAAATCACACCTTTTCTCTGACTTTTGATCAAACTTCACATGTTTTGAACACATGTATCACATGTTTTTTATTTCTCCAATTGATCAACATGGTCTATTATCACTTTATTTTACCATATGTTTCATACTTTCCCATATGCACCATTTGTAGCTCTACTGTTTGATCATTTCGGCCATCTCCAGACCCCAAATTCCACTCCCTTACACTCCCTTTAACCTTCTGCCCAACCCCATACTTACCCTTCCCTACCCTATCCATCTTAGCCCCTTGAGCCCTCCCTTCCCTGTCCTTTCTAACCTCCCATTGCCCTCTTTTGCTTTTACATGCAAAAAAAATTCCAATTTTAGGTTCTTCTGTGGTGCTTGTTCTCTACTCTACTCCTTCTGATGGATTTTGTTGCTACTGAAGTGTCCCTTTGAAGATTTTGCAGCTCCGAATTCATGGTGTCCTATCTGCTCAGAGTTTTGGCTATCGCTCTTTGGGACGAAGAGCACATTAGGTGGTGGGCAACATTTGAGCCCATAAAAGTCATATTGTCAAAGTCAATTGTTGTCAAAGTCAACTACAGTCAAAGTCAAAAGGTCAAAGTCAAAGCGATCAAAATCAATAAGTTCAAGGTCAAAGGTCAACATAGGTGAAGTCAAAGTGTTCAAAGTTCAGGTGTCAAGGTGCACAGGTAGTGCACAAGTAATTGTCCACAAAGGGTAAAATTGGAGAAAGTTGGTTGCAGGTTGCAGGTTGCAGAGGTATTTCTCTAATTTCCCTAAGGTTCAAAGTGTTTTTAAAGTGTTTTGGAAGGTTCAGGTGAACCCTCTTTATTAACTGAAGAATTAAAAGGCAAATATGAAGGTATGTGAAGCGGCAGCGTACACAGAAGTGAAACTATGGTCCCCAATTATTATTTTTTTTTTGTTTAGTTTAAAGTCACTACAAGACAAAACACGGATTCGTTAGCTGCCCAATTGAGGAGATAATCTTGGGACATCAAAGTGAGCACCAAGATACTCTGCACTTAGGAGAGTACGTGAATCGACACTCAAATCAAGGCAAGGACTATTCTTGGACCAAGCAAGTGTAAGCAAGACTAAGCAAGGTGAGCATAGTCTAAGCTAGGCAAGAGAGAGAAGTGCAAGAGACACACAGTGTGCAACGTAGAGAGTGAAGTGCAAGGTGTGCATGAAGAGTGACTAAGGAAGTGTGCAGAGAGGTTCTAAGCTAATCATCCCAAGGATCTCAAGGTCTCATTGCAGTGTGCGCGTGCCGACAGAAGGTGTCCATCCCTCCCCCTTATTGGAAGCTTGGTGCAAGGTGTGCACAAGTGCAAGCTTGGAGAAGGTGGAGGTCTGGTGCAGAGGAGGCCAGCAACAACAAGATCTTGGGTATTTGGTATTTTGTACTTGAGCACTCTATGGGATTTTGCACAGAAGCATTGGATTGTATTGTGCATCACCATTGTATTTGTTTTATTATAATCAATCGACAGAGGCTTCCAGTGTGTATCTTTCTTCTTGTCTTTCCCTTTTCTCCTACAAACACTCAAATCCCTTCTTGTCCAAGAATCCCCCAACATGATTGCATCTTGACCCTTGATTAGATTGTTCTTTTCAGAGATTAAATCTCAGCCATACAAATATCATTAAAGTTTCAATGAAAAACATGTGCAAAAGCTGCAATTAGGGTGTGACTTTTGAGGGACTTTATTAGAGGAAATAATTGTGCATTTTTTTGAAAATAATTTAGGATCCTTATATTCAGCCATATCGAGGGTTGTGTTCAACCTTCTCAAACCCCTATTCAAGTAACTAAAGATAAAGAAAAGGGGAAAATTATAACCACTCCTACACAAGCTGAATTTTATACACCACGACCACAACCTTCACCATCTCCCTTCCTTCTCAAACTAAAGAAGAAGAACATATTCAAGAAGTTGGAGAGTCTTGTACAAGTCAAGAAGAAGAGAGAATAGCACCAATTTTTTTAAAAGATTCCAAGGTGATACTTGCAAACTTTGCAAAAAGGTGCCATCCAAACTTTCAAGGAAGAAACAAGAAGTCAGAAAGATCAAGAAGAGCATGTAAATTATGCCAAAAGTTTTTAAGATTCATAACATTCTTGCTTTTATTTCACTTCAGATTGAACTCTTTGAACATTATGTGATCCTCTGTTGGAAGAAAGCAATGCAAAAGAAAATTGATTATATTCATAAGAATCAAACTTGGAAGCTTTGTGAGTTACTTAGGGGAAAAAAACTATTCGTGCCAAGTGCATATTCATGATCAAAAGAAAACTGGATGGTACTATTGAGAGATATAAAGCAAAGTTATTTGTCAGAAGTTATGCACTTGTAAATGACTATAGTAAGGATTGTACTTTCTTTACTTGTATTCTTTGGTTCAAGCTATATGGTTGCAAAAGAGTTTTAATTTATCTTGGTGTTCATGTTCACTTATAATTCAATTTTTTTCAGATAGTTAAAGTGTTATTCTTATTGCAAAGAATCTTGTTCATTGTAGAGGGGTACTCTGATAAGTCTCTTGATTGATGTACTTTTATCTTGTTACTCTTATGAGATGCAAATGCAAGGCAAGGAGTTTATCTTGTGCAGACAAGGAGACGAGGAGTTATCTTGAGCCAAAAACAGAAGAAGCAAAAAGGACTAAGATGGAGAAAACCAAGAGGATCGAGTTCATCAAGAAGGGAGGAATCACACTCCTAGTTTCCCATTTTCCCACGTTGCCCCAAATTTCCCAAGTTTCCCAAGTTCCAAGTTTCCCAACTTTCCCAATTTCCCAATTTCCAAGTTGTGCAATTTTCAAGTTTCCCAACTTTACCATTTGCCCATTTTCCAAGTTGCCCAATTTCCAAGTTGCCCAACTTTCCCGTTGCCCATTTTCCGAGTTGCTCGTCTCCAAGTTGCCCAACTTTCCTAGTTTTCCCATTTTCCAAATTGCCTGCTTACTCAAGTTTCCTACTTTTGAACCAAATACATATAAGTTTAGAGGACCAAGTTTAAAAAAGTTGCCTACTTTTTGAAAGTTGCCTACTTTTTGAAAGTTGCCTACTTTTTGAAAGTTGCCAACTTTTTGAAAGTTGCCAACTTTTTGAAAGTTGCCTACTTTTGAAAGTTGCCTATTTTTTGAAAGTTGTCTACTTTTTTATACCTTAAATTTAGTCTACTAGTTTTGAGAAAAACTTTGCCAAGTTTGTAAAAGGTGATTAAATTTTCCAATACAAACTAAGGATGATGCCTTCTTGCATGCAGATTGTCGATGGACGACTATGGATGGGACGGCAACAGACCGGATGCAAGAGCCCGCCATCATAAAAGCATGAGAGACCTTCTTCTTCTCAAGGAATCTCTAACCAAATACCATAATTTGGAAGATAGTGACGGTAGAGGAAAACACTAAGTGGACCAAAGTGTGAACTTTCCATGATCAATGCAAAAAGAAAAAAACTAATTTTGTTCTTTTTTGCTATGATCCATCCCTATGGTTCCAGAAAAACTATATAAGAAGACCTCTCCATCAAGGGAAGGAGATATATATAGATAGAGGGAGACATAATATAGACACAGGACACACGACACACAGCATAGTGTGTAGAGAGTAGAGTCCCTTCCAGCTTCTCCAAGGGTGGATGGCAGTTTGAAACATAGAATCGGGAGATGTGTGGAGGAGTGGGGTCAGGCACTTGAATACAACCGCGTGGAGTTTACCAAGGGTAGCTTCCATTGCATGCCTTACAATTTTAAGTTCCTAGGCTGCAAAGATGTCTTCATTTTTCAGAGTGAGTTGAGACTCTCCCCCTAAATTCCATCTCTTTAGGTTCTTCTATTGTATTTTGTCCATGTAATTAGTCATCAAATTCTCCTGTATTGGAAAAAGTGTCCTAACCTTTTGCATGTAATATTGCTTCTATTTCAAATCACTGTTCATTTTCTGTTGGAATGGTTTCTACAACTAAGTTGTTACCATCTCATGTGATGTTTTTAGTAGCAGTCCTAGAGTCCGTGATGTTCTAAATATTCAATAAGATGCACAATCAACCAGCTGCCTTTTCTTTTGGTGTGTTGTCTGAGAGATCACAGGGTATACTTTCCAAAGGAGAACCCCCCAAAGATTCCCTTTGATGTAAAGCATTTTTTTTCCCTCTTCAGAAACCGGAGTCCAAGGGTCTCCTTCTACATTCACCATGCAGAGGAAAAAGCATATTCAAGTTCATTACCATCATATTCATGAGCAGTTATCTAAGAAGCACATTGAGTTTATCTATGTTCTTACAAGTGAAAATGTGGAAGAGATTTTTACTATACATTATCAAGGGACCAAGTTATGCAGATTATCAACTCTTATCTTGATATGACATTGAGGGGGGATTGTTGGAACAATGTTAATTTGGCTTCCTAGCCCTAATTTTCAGC
>MU263449.1:22500-42927 GCA_020310875.1 Ceratopteris richardii
TCTCTAGAAAAATTTGGGTTCAATTGCTAAGTCTAAGGATGAAGCATTTGCTTTGTTTTAGCGTTTTCATGCATTTGTGACCACCCAAACGGGTAAAAGGCTGAAATGCCTACGTACATATAATGGAGGTGGGTACACAATTGCTGAATTTAAGAAATTTTGTGAAAATTTGGGCATTAAGAGGGAGCTTATTGTTCCATACAACCCCTCTTCTAATGGTGTGGCTGAATGCTATAATAAACACTCTGTGAGAGGGTGAGATGCATGCTGTCCACATCTAATCTCCCTCATGGATTTTGGGGAGAGGCACTCAAAACTACAGTACATATATGCAATAGATCCCCTCACATGTCTTTGAAAGTTGACATCCTTGAGGAGGTTTGGTCTGGCAAACCTGCTTCATATGATCACTTACGTGTCTTTGGTTGCGAGGCTTTTGTGCATATATGGCCTCAGCTATAAACAAACTTGATGCTAAGTCCATGAAAGGCCTCTTCATGGGATATGGTGAAGAAGGTGAGATGGGCTACAGAATTTGGATACCTCAGCTCAAGAAAGTTGTACGCAGCCTGGATGTTGTTTCTAATGAGGCGAAGCTGCTTCAAAACGATTGTGCCTCAAGAGATGACCATAAAAGAGTCAGATTTCAGCATGACCAGCCACATGTTAGGCCCAATTTTGACCCTCAGGATGCACCACAAAGGACTGAAAATATTGATGATCCAGTGGTTTTTAAGCTAGAAGATAATAAACAACAAGATGAGGCTCCTAAAGGGCATATGCAGCCACCTATTCATGCTGAAAAGAGGGCTGGAAATGATGTACAGAAGCCCATTAACAATGAAGAAGTTGATGTACCTCCTAATGTAGATCCATTGCCTCACAATGTAGATCATCGGGTAAGAAGATCTACACGTCCTAAGAGGCCAATAAATAGATATGATCCCTCCATACATTACATTATGTTATCAGATGAGGGTGAACCTCTTGCCTATAAAGAGGCAAAGCTATGTGAGCACAAGAAGAAGTGTGAGTTAGCCATGCAAGAAGAGATAAAGACCTTGCATGCAAATGATACTTGGGATTTGGTTGAGTTACCCAAAGGAAGGAAGGCCATTCCCAACAAGTGGGTGTACAAAATCAAAACTGTTGATGGCAAACCCAAGTATAAGGCAAGGCTGGTTGCTAAGGGATATGCCCAAAAAGACGGCATTGATTTTCAAGAAGTGTTCTCTCCAGTGGTTAAAATGACCACATTACATGTGTTATTTGTTGGAACAAACCAATCACAAATTGGTGATTATAAAGATCTTGAAGAAAGTTTATGGTCAGAATGAAGTGGAAGAAATCATTTGAGAGAATGAAGAGATTTCAGAAGGAAAGCCTGTATACATATGTACATTAGAAATGGAAACTCTTGTAATCTGAGTATAGATATAATCCTTAGGATGATAAGGAGTAATGTCATAGACGTGAGAAAAGTCAAAAATAATGTATATATAAGTTAATGATGATAAGAAATGTAAGTGAGAGTCATTTTGTAGATGACAAGTGTCTTAGAGATGTGTAGAGAGTTTTTTCCCAGAAAATAGCGACGGGTTTTTTCCTGAGTGCTCTCGGTCTGATCATGTGGATCAATAATCCTTTTGTACACATCTAATTAGGAAGCTAATGAAGCTATGTTCAGAGTTTCATGACATGATTCTTTTCCTACTGTGAGAATGATCAATAGGAACATTTGTATGTAGAATGTGAAAACAGAAGTCTCAGAGTAGCGCACTTTTCCGTCTCAGTGTTTTACTTAGATCTCAGTGTATACTGTAAGTTTTTAATGAGTGAGCACTTAAAATCTAAGTTAGGAGATAAGGAAGCTATGGCTAAAAGCATTTAGCAAAACGGGGTTTGTGCTCTGAGAAATCAACTTAAGAAGTTGACTATGTCGAAGGCGCTATCTCTGGAAGACAGTTATGACATATCTTTGATCTTAAGGATCAAATTAAACTTTTGATGATTATTTTGGAGAACTAGTGACTGGTATGATTGCGCAAAGGTATTGCGAATACTTGTGCATCATTTGTTTGAAGAAATTTGAAGTTATGTGCAGGTAATGAAGTCGATTTCTGAAGCACACTTTCTGAAGTAGACACTTCTTCACTCAGAGAAGTGTTAATGGAAGTTTTGGTAAAGAAGAACAATATTTGTGTAAAGTTTGGTTTGCCAACCCCCCCCCCCGACAGCCTGCCCGCAGCCCTCACGCCCTGCACAACCTATCCTCAGCCCCTCCCGCAACGTCTCTCGCCTCCCCCAGGCCCGTTCGCGACCTGTCCCCGGCCTCCACCGTGAACTGCTCTCTTTTTAGGGTTTTTAGGGTTTTCAGGCTTTCGAAAATAATTTTTTAGGGTTCAGCAACTCAGTTCTTAGGGTTTCAAAGCTTTGATTTAAGACACTTCTTCACTCAGAGAAGTGTTAATGGAAGTTTTGGTAAAGAAGAACAATATTTGTGTAAAGTTTGGTTTGCCAACCCCCCCCCCCCCCGACAGCCTGCCCGCAGCCCTCACGCCCTGCACAACCTATCCTCAGCCCCTCCCGCAACGTCTCTCGCCTCCCCCAGGCCCGTTCGCGACCTGTCCCCGGCCTCCACCGTGAACTGCTCTCTTTTTAGGGTTTTTAGGGTTTTCAGGCTTTCGAAAATAATTTTTTAGGGTTCAGCAACTCAGTTCTTAGGGTTTCAAAGCTTTGATTTAAGACACTTCTTCACTCAGAGAAGTGTTAATGGAAGTTTTGGTAAAGAAGAACAATATTTGTGTAAAGTTTGGTTTGCCAACCCCCCCCCCCCCCCGACAGCCTGCCCGCAGCCCTCACGCCCTGCACAACCTATCCTCAGCCCCTCCCGCAACGTGTCTCGCCTCCCCCAGGCCCGTTCGCGACCTGTCCCCCGGCCTCCACAGTGAACTGCTCTCTTTTTAGGGTTTTTTAGGGTTTTCAGGCTTTCGAAAATAATTTTTTAGGGTTCAGCAACTCAGTTCTTAGGGTTTCAAAGCTTTGATTTAAGACACTTCTTCACTCAGAGAAGTGTTAATGGAAGTTTTGGTAAAGAAGAACAATATTTGTGTAAAGTTTGGTTTGCCAACCCCCCCCCCCCCCCGACAGCCTGCCCGCAGCCCTCACGCCCTGCACAACCTATCCTCAGCCCCTCCCGCAACGTCTCTCGCCTCCCCCACGCCCGTTCGCGACCTGTCCCCGGCCTCCACCGTGAACTGCTCTCTTTTTAGGGTTTTTTAGGGTTTTCAGGTTTTCGAAAATAATTTTTTAGGGTTCAGCAACT
Organism: Ceratopteris richardii; assembly: GCA_020310875.1. Taxonomy (NCBI): domain Eukaryota; kingdom Viridiplantae; phylum Streptophyta; class Polypodiopsida; order Polypodiales; family Pteridaceae; genus Ceratopteris; species Ceratopteris richardii. Next base: position 25,826 of record MU263449.1, read on the forward strand.
CAGTTCTTAGGGTTTCAAAGCTTTGATTTAAGACACTTCTTCACTTAGAGAAGTGTTAATGGAAGTTTTGGTAAAGAAGAACAATATTTGTGTAAAGTTTGGTTTGCCAACCCCCCCCCCCCCGACAGCCTGCCCGCAGCCCTCACGCCCTGCACAACCTATCCTCAGCCCCTCCCGCAACGTCTCTCGCCTCCCCCAGGCCCGTTCGCGACCTGTCCCCGGCCTCCACCGTGAACTGCTCTATTTTTAGGGTTTTTTAGGGTTTTCAGGCTTTCGAAAATAATTTTTTAGGGTTCAGCAACTCAGTTCTTAGGGTTTCAAAGCTTTGATTTAAGACACTTCTTCACTCAGAGAAGTGTTAATGGAAGTTTTGGTAAAGAAGAACAATATTTGTGTAAAGTTTGGTTTGCCAACCCCCCCCCCCCCCCCGACAGCCTGCCCGCAGCCCTCACGCCCTGCACAACCTATCCTCAGCCCCTCCCGCAACGTCTCTCGCCTCCCCGAGGCCCGTTCGCGACCTGTCCCCGGCCTCCACCGTGAACTGCTCTCTTTTTAGGGTTTTTTAGGGTTTTCAGGCTTTCGAAAATAATTTTTTAGGGTTCAGCAACTCAGTTCTTAGGGTTTCAAAGCTTTGATTTAAGACACTTCTTCACTCAGAGAAGTGTTAATGGAAGTTTTGGTAAAGAAGAACAATATTTGTGTAAAGTTTGGTTTGCCAACCCCCCCCCCCCGACAGCCTGCCCGCAGCCCTCACGCCCTGCACAACGTATCCTCAGCCCCTCCCGCAACGTCTCTCGCCTCCCCCAGGCCCGTTCGCGACCTGTCCCCGGCCTCCACCGTGAACTGCTCTCTTTTTAGGGTTTTTTAGGGTTTTCAGGCTTTCGAAAATAATTTTTTAGGGTTCAGCAACTCAGTTCTTAGGGTTTCAAAGCTTTGATTTAAGACACTTCTTCACTCAGAGAAGTGTTAATGGAAGTTTTGGTAAAGAAGAACAATATTTGTGTAAAGTTTGGTTTGCCAACCCCCCCCCCCCCCCCGACAGCCTGCCCGCAGCCCTCACGCCCTGCACAACCTATCCTCAGCCCCTCCCGCAACGTCTCTCGCCTCCCCAGGCCCGTTCGCGACCTGTCCCCGGCCTCCACCGTGAACTGCTCTCTTTTTAGGGTTTTTTAGGGTTTTCAGGCTTTCGAAAATAATTTTTTAGGGTTCAGCAACTCAGTTCTTAGGGTTTCAAAGCTTTGATTTAAGACACTTCTTCACTCAGAGAAGTGTTAATGGAAGTTTTGGTAAAGAAGAACAATATTTGTGTAAAGTTTGGTTTGCCAACCCCCCCCCCCCCGACAGCCTGCCCGCAGCCCTCACGCCCTGCACAACCTATCCTCAGCCCCTCCCGCAACGTCTCTCGCCTCCCCCAGGCCCGTTCGCGACCTGTCCCCGGCCTCCACCGTGAACTGCTCTCTTTTTAGGGTTTTTTAGGGTTTTCAGGCTTTCGAAAATAATTTTTTAGGGTTCAGCAACTCAGTTCTTAGGGTTTCAAAGCTTTGATTTAAGACACTTCTTCACTCAGAGAAGTGTTAATGGAAGTTTTGGTAAAGAAGAACAATATTTGTGTAAAGTTTGGTTTGCCAACCCCCCCCCCCCCCGACAGCCTGCCCGCAGCCCTCACGCCCTGCACAACCTATCCTCAGTCCCTCCCGCAACGTCTCTCGCCTCCCCCAGGCCCGTTCGCGACCTGTCCCCGGCCTCCACCGTGAACTGCTCTCTTTTTAGGGTTTTTTAGGGTTTTCAGGCTTTCGAAAATAATTTTTTAGGGTTCAGCAACTCAGTTCTTAGGGTTTCAAAGCTTTGATTTAAGACACTTCTTCACTCAGAGAAGTGTTAATGGAAGTTTTGGTAAAGAAGAACAATATTTGTGTAAAGTTTGGTTTGCCAACCCCCCCCCCCCCCCCCCGACAGCCTGCCCGCAGCCCTCACGCCCTGCACAACCTATCCTCAGCCCCTCCCGCAACGTCTCTCGCCTCCCCCAGGCCCGTTCGCGACCTATCCCCGGCCTCCACCGTGAACTGCTCTCTTTTTAGGGTTTTTTAGGGTTTTCAGGCTTTCGAAAATAATTTTTTAGGGTTCAGAAACTCAGTTCTTAGGGTTTCAAAGCTTTGATTTAAGACACTTCTTCACTCAGAGAAGTGTTAATGGAAGTTTTGGTAAAGAAGAACAATATTTGTGTAAAGTTTGGTTTGCCAACCCCCCCCCCCTCGACAGCCTGCCCGCAGCCCTCACGCCCTGCACAACCTATCCTCAGCCCCTCCTGCAACGTCTCTCGCCTCCCCGAGGCCCGTTCGCGACCTGTCCCAGGCCTCCAACGTGAACTGCTCTCTTTTTAGGGTTTTTTAGGGTTTTCAGGCTTTCGAAAATAATTTTTTAGGGTTCAGCAACTCAGTTCTTAGGGTTTCAAAGCTTTGATTTAAGACACTTCTTCACTTTGAGAAGTGTTAATGGAAGTTTTGGTCAAGAAGAACTGTTTCCTACAGTTATTAGCCACTCCCACCCTTGCTCCATCGCGCATCGGGCGCGCTCCCGTCTTCATCGCAAGTCTTTAGGCTCAGTACTCTGAGCATTTTTTCATCTTCGAATGCAATGAGTGCTACGGCTAAGAAGGACGATTTGACAAAAATGGAGGACAAACTGACCATAGCTATCAAAGAAAACAAGAAGATGGTGGACTCCACTATCACGGCCATCATCAGCCGCCTCTCAAAGCTCGAGAAGGAAGTAGAAACATATCATAAGGAGAGGGAAGCATGGCAGAAAGAGAAAGAAGAATGGGCTAAGGAGAGGGCAAACATGAAAGAGGAATTGGAGCTCCTCAAAGCTTCAATGGTCTCTCTTACACCCGAAGAAGGAGAGATTAATATGAACAAGACAGAAGCTCTCAAAGAAGAACTCACCAAATCCTTGACCGAGAGCATGGAAAACAAATTAGAAGCTACCAAAGAAGGGTGGATCGACATAGTGAAGAAGAACATCAAAAAAGAAGCCAAAGAGAAAGCACAAAAGGAAGTAGCCCTCATCGTGCACACCACTATTGAGGAAGAAAAGATGAGACATGCCCGCCGTCTCAATGTACGCATCACGGGCATTGAAGAAAAAGAAGGCTCTACCCCCGAGTCCGATGGGAAGACACTATGCAAGATACTCGGCTACAAAGAGGAGTCCCCCCCATTCATCAAGTCTTGGAGAACGGGACGAGACCCCACGAAGAAGAGAGCTCTCATTCTACACTTCCCTTCCGAAGATATAAGATCTACTTTCCTACGCAAGAGGGTGATTTTGAGAGCACTTGATGGCCCCCCATCTACCTTGACGATGATCTCACACCCATGCAGGTAGCACACCGTCGTGCATGCATGCCGAGAGTACATCAAGCTCGCAAAGAAGGAAAGAAGGCTTCATACAGAGATGGTCGTGTCATCATTGATGGCAAGGCCATCCCATAGGGATTCGCGGCCTGTGAGACACTCGAGGAGATACACCTTGCAGTTTGGAACTGCAATGGAGATCTATGGACACACCCAGAGAGATTGGAAGAGGTGCGCAAAGGCAAAGACATCATTATGCTCACAGAGACACATGAGAGCCCGGACCGGGGCCTACCTCGTGTCCACGGTTTTCAGTGGGAGTCCACATACAGAGAGTGTACACGTCAGCACACCACCCAAGGATCAGGAGGAGTAGCCATACTCTTTAGAGATGGACTTCAGAGCAGGATACAGATAGTCGCACGTGATTCACAGGCCAGATATCTTTGGATTCGACTCCAGCTCTCGCAGGAGAGGATCATCTTCATAGCATTATGCTACTTTGCTCCTTCTAGCTCGCGTTTCGCTATCATAGATCGAGAGGAGGACTCACCATACACTTGCTTGTCAGAAGAGATTACAGAGTACTCTGCATTAGGGGAAGTCTTCCTTATGGGAGACTTCAATGCCAGGACAGGCAATGATCAGTGTGAGATATTTGACCCAGAAGACCCGGAGTATGGAGTATGGACAGTGCTGCAGCATGGCGCAGCCTACGAGAGCCACGCCCGACCACACCTATTGGAGACCCACACACATGGCATGATTATGCTCAGAGGTTATATGAGGTACCTAGGCAGCCTCCCATTCCCCAGCCACTTGAGCCTCGCCCTACTAGTTCTTCTCTCTTCACAGCAAAGATGGTTGAGAGGGCCATACGACGACTTCGACATGGACGTTCGACAGACCACGCAGGATTGCAGAGCGAGCATCTCATATATGCAGCCTCCACTATAGCCCCGTTGATTGCACATGTCTTCAACCGGGCTATAGGAGAGGGCTTCCCAGAGGAGTGGACTAGGCACACCATTGTGCCTATCCACAAATCTGGCGACACCCTGGATCCAGGGAACTACAGGACCATCATGATTGGCCACACCATGGCCAAACTATACGGTGCCATACTTGAGGCAGAGCTCAGTTCATATGCAGAGACTGAGGGGCTACGAGCACGAGGCCAGGCAGGTTTTCGACGAGCTTTCTCTACTATTGATCACATCTTCATTCTGCGCTGCCTCATTGATGGGGCAAGGGTGCGGAAGAAGAGGCTATATTGCTGCTTTGTGGACTTCCGCAAAGCTTTTGATACAGTGCCGCGAGAGAGGCTCTTCCAACGCCTCCAGAGCTTGGGAGTACCATCAGGGATGATTTGGGCCATCTATGCACTCTATGAGCAGGTGACTGGGAGGGTACGGTGTCCAGGAGGTATGTCTGAGGCCATTGCTAGCACCATCGGTGTTAAGCAAGGCTGCCCACTCTCTCCCACTCTATTTGGTCTCTACATTGACGAGATTGAGGACTACATTCTCCGAGCTGGAGGAGAGGGTGCAGACCTCGCAGGTACACATGTCCACATTTTATTATATGCCGATGACATTGTCTTGATTTCAGAGTCACCCGAGGGATTACAGCGCCACCTTGAGGCCCTGGATGAGTTTTGTACACAGAGGGGCTTGACAGTAAACCTTGGCAAGACCAAGGTCATGATCTTCCACACCTCCCCCATGGTGAGGAATGGAGCAGGATTCAGAGCTGGTGGTGGACAGATTGAGGTGGTCACTTCCTATGTCTATCTCGGAGTCACATTCACGAGCTTGCCTGGCCCCTTCAGCATGAGACAGGCAGCCACCGATAGACTCACACGCGGATATGCAGCTTTAGCCATGTTAGAGCGGAGATGTCACCAAGCACACTTCCAGGAGCCCCGCACGAAGGGCTGGCTATTTGACACACTGGTCAGACCAGCTATGATGTATGCTGCGACGGTTTGGGCCCCAGGTCTCACAGTCACCCAGTGGAGTGCGATCGAGAGGCCACAGGTACGTATGATCTCGCGATTATTTCGTGGGAAACAGTCGGTGCCACATGACATCATCAGGGCAGAGCTAGCTGCACCACCCATGGTGGTAGAGGCACTATTCCAGACTATCTGCTTTATTCAGAGGATTAGGGACCTCCCTACAGATAGACTCACACACAGAGCTCTTGAGGCATCTATACAGATATCAGAGTTAGGATATGAGAGAGCTTGGTACACTCAGGTTAGAGTCTGGTTTGATAGTCATGGACTTGATATGGACAGATTGCCGCCTTTTCAGTATGACCCAGACTCACCTCACATCCACCTCTCTCGTCGTGAGAGGAATGTTGTGCTCAGACAGGATCTCTGGCAGCTCTACATTAGTCAGACATGGCACACACCACACATGGGATCGAGACTATCGCACTATCGAGACCAGTTCATAGACATACTAGCTGACGGTTTCATCCAGCGACCACGCTACATGGATACTCACATGCCTCATAGCTTGAGGGTAGCGATTGGCCAGCCGAGAGTCTCATCACACCGACTCGAGATTGAGACGGGCAGAGCCGCAGACATTCTCAAAGAGGAGCGGATATGCAGAGTATGCAGAGTAGAGATGGAGGATGAGGAGCACTTTGTATGCAGATGTAGCGCATATGATGGCATCAGAGGCAGATACGAGACTCTGTTTGCAGGGCAGCCCACCCTCCGAGAGATCATGGACTCTAGAGACCAGCGACAGCTCGGGCGATTCTTACTAGAGATACAGAGTCACAGAGATTCCCTACTCCAGCCTACTGTAGCACTCCATACAGGAGGGAGACAGAGTCAGCTCACTGACTTCTTTATTCCACGACGTGCTGCAGCCCTCCCCCCCTCAGCCCACATACCGAGCGGGGTGACTCTTCAGCAGGCTCAGATATCTCGAGCTAGGAGACGACCCCGTGATATAGGATATCGGGCCCCGAGACTTCACCGACACCAGATTGCGGAGATCCAGGCTTGTGACCATCGCGCCATGGAGGAGAGACGATCCCAGATGATGGCCGATCCCGTTGCAGCCATCAGGGTGGCCCTGACTCCACCTCCACCTATGTATCACATATTACATCCCACCCACTAGCATAGGATGGAGCTAGTTAATCGTTTTAGATGCATTCTCATGGTTGTTGTACTACCCTTTTGCATATAGACTATCATAGATATCGCACTCCATACACCCCCCACCACTTTCATGGGTATCCCCACATGCACACTACGGAGATCTATATCAGCTTAACCAGTTTCTTTTCAGCACTTTTATCTTTTCTGATTGACAGAAGATACACCCATGTACATCGATTTGTCTCATAGGCCGAGTTCGGCCTCCTAATAGACGTAAAAACACTTCTTTCTTTCTTTCTCTCTCTCTCTCTCTCTCTCTCTCTCTCTCTCTCTCTCTCTCTCTCTCTCTCTCTCTCTCTCTCTCTCTCTCTCTCTCTCTCTCTCTCTCTCTCTCTCTCTCTCTCTCTCTCTCTCTCTCTCTCTCTCTCTCTCTCTCTCTCTCTCTCTCTCTCTCTCTCTCTCTCTCTCTCTCTCTCTCTCTCTCCTCTCTCTCTCTCTCTCTCTCTCTCTCTCTCTCTCTCTCTCTCTCTCTCAGCTGCGCCTCCATTTGTGCCCTGCACCTCCACTTTTGAGGCACTCACACGCGTCCTCTACCCCTCCAGCACCACATCTCAACCCTAACAAATGTTGCAACTAGCTATAGAAGCATTTGAACCAAGATTCAAAGAAGAGCTGCAAATGGTAGCCAAAGCTTCGAAATTGGCTGAGGCCGAAGCCCCAATCTTCCCCACATTGATACCTATCAAAGAGCATACACTTGAAGCAACACCAAAAAGTATACCAGAATCGACATCTCAACAGAAGATACCACCAGAAGAACCTATACATACTCCGGCATGGGACATTTTATCCCTACCATTGGGTCATTGGGTCATTGGGTCAACTATTAACACTAGTCCCTGGTATCACCCTACCATTGGGTCAACTATTAACACTAGTCCCTAGTATGTGACAACGATTTCCACAACATATAGGAGCTGAAGCGATTTCTGCACCAACTACCGCAGTGATTCACCTCGAATCAGACACAACGGTGGACCATATGGTCCCCTTAATTACAGTGTGGTATAAGAATCATCGAATTTCTAAGGTTTTAATTGATGGTGGGTCGGGAGTAAACATAGCCACTACCACACTGTGCAAGAAAGTAGGGTGGAATCATATCTAGCTAGTCAAACTTTTTATCCGTATGGTTGATCAATCCCGAGTGCACCCAATAGGATTGGTTCGGAATATTCCAATTACATTGCAAGGAGCAGTTTTTCATATGACCTTTGTTGTTCTTGACTTACCTGAATGGAGCTTGGATTATAACTTATTGTTTGGGAGACCTTGGCTAAAACAAGCCGAAGTCTTGCAAGATTGATCTTCACATGAACTTTTTTTTAAATGTAATGACTGGAAATACATTGTCCCTCTTGATGAATTCACGCCTTGTGAGATACATGCTCTCCCTTATGTTGCAGAGCTTGTTTATATGTTGGATGGGTTGTCTTATGAAGAAGAAACGACCCTTGTTTCGGTCAATCAGGATCTATTATCGTTAGGAACAATTGACTTGCAACATGTGTTGGACCAATGGTCTCCAACATCCTGCGGAGTCCAACGGAGTGCTTATGAGGCTGGAGATGTCTTGAGGGTTTGGTGGACCTATCTAAATTGCAACCGATACTGTTTAAAAGAGCATGAGATCACTTCAGCTACCAATCTTATGTACCTGAGGATCAATTGATCACTTGTCATCTTGGTGATGACACAATCCCCGGCCTCTAGAGATTAAGGCTGATTATCACTCATTAATAGAGTTCATAGATGTCTTTGCTTAGGAATATAAGGATATGAAGGGCTTAGATCCATGTATTTATCAACACCGGTTTGTCCATAAACCAAATGCTTATCCGGCTAAGCAACAAAGCTACGGAATGAATCCCAATTATGCCAAACAAGTGAAAGAGGAAATTGACCGACTCGTCTTAGTAGGATTCATTGTCCCTATAAAACATGCTGAGTGGATTTCACCTATTGTAATCGTGCCAAAGAAAAATAAACAACTCAGAATCTGTTACTACCATAAATTAACTTCAGCTACTATCCCAAAACCCTTCCCGCTACCATTTTTAGACAATATGCTTGATGAAGTGGCCAGTCATGAAATTTACTCTTTCCTGCATGGGTATAGCAAGTATAACCAAGTTCGTATGGCCAAAAAAGATGTACCTAAAACAACTTTTATTATCAAAAGGGGAGTTTATGCATGTAGTGTCATGTGGTTTGGTTTGAAAAATGCACCTAGTACCTTCCAATGTTCTATGCAAGATATTTTCATTCATTTACAATGGATCTTTTGTGTTATAATTTAACTTCTCTTTGCCCTCTTAGTTATTTCAAAGGTAGTTATATTAAGAGTCTAAACTTTAGAAATTATTAGGTTAAGACTAAGTTGCTAGTAAATACTTGTTAGCCTCACTTAATTCAAAGTTAGTTATATGAAGTGTTTAGACTTATAGAAATTAGTAGGCTAAAACTTTTTAAAGTAGTTAGTACTAAGTCATTACTTAGTTCTTAGCCTTTAGGCTAAGACTTACGTAGCTACTACTAAATTAGTAAGTTATACATTGTTACTTTAGTAAGTCAATTAGAACTTATTACTAAATATTTATTAGTACTTGTGACTTAGTCTTTAGAAGTTAGATTAGAACTTATGATTTATCCAAGATATAGATAAACTATAAAACCATATAAACAAGTATTAAGACCTAATTTTTAGCATACAAATTGCACTCACAAGTCACTATTAAAACTTGAAATTTAGTATATGTATTATGTAGTATAATAATGTATGATGTATCTCTTATCAATTATATATGCATTATGTAGTATAATGTATGATGCATCTATTATCATGTATCTATGCATTGTGTATATTCCATTGACTAGTGAGCACTAATTATATACTTGTTTTATTTTTGAACATATTTAACATCATCGTATGCTAAAATTTCTTTTAGTCCATCTAAAACCGTACCTCATCATATGTGAACTAAACGTACACTACTGTACAAGACCTCAAAGCTGGAAAGTGTGATCGAAAGTGGTCTAGCTCGGGTGAATATGGTGATCGTTATCATGATCCTAGCACTAGTCGGATCTGGTCCTAGTGAGTGTGGTTCAAAGTAATCCACTTGGGTGAGTATGCTCCAAAGTGGCCCACCACTTCTCCTTTCGGGAATCCATTGCAAATCCCTTGAGCCACTTTACTATGCTTAGACCATTTTACACCACTTGGTTGGTGATTCTCTGGTCCAAGTCTGTTGTGCTAACGGGCAGTCCCAAAGACAGTGCCACTCTGACTCCAAGTGATAGCCACAACCCATACAATCTGGAGGCAGGACCCCAAAGCTCAGCTAGGTGCCAACAACAATGCTCGTATTGGCAACGAACCATTGAAAGAGCACAACCCGACGAGACTACTCCGCACCTGAGATCCAACACCAAAAGGACAAGAGAAACTCCTCCATGAGCCCAGCCCGTCGCTAGAACTCAGCCGCAACAGAACTGACCGGTTAGCGCGACTTGACGATCAGCCATCCAACCCTAGCAGAGTACTGAAAAAGGGGAATAGTGCAAGCCTCTATCGACGAGAAAGGATTGTGCCACTACCACCAACCCCCGTCCCAAAAGGAGGCGAGATAAGGGCTGAACGTCCCAAACCTAGAGATGCCAACCAAGAAGGGTCCAAATGTCCATCGGGCTACGATCAATATGCCAGTCCCGACCGCGCATGCCAACCATCCAAATCCATTGAAAGGTACAATCCGTGATGATCTCAAGCTTCACTAGCGAGCTAATCATCCGTGCCTCTTCTCCAATCTCGAAGAAGAGAGTCCCATCTCGGTAGATGTCCCGAGAAGCAATCAAACCTCAGTCTGAGTAAAGCCCCAAGCCAGGCCGCATGAGGCTCGGGATGAGCCTGAGTCCCCCAATCCCTTGGAATCACGACCTCATCATCCCCAATCATCTCAGGCGCACCACGCATCCCCATACATCTGTCTTGTTGCCGCGCCTTGGGGAGACTCTGAAAGCTGATTGAGTCAGCCACATTGCACCCAGGGCCCCTAGAAAACTCCCCTTAGGAAACATGCGGGCGGGATCCAACCATGAACTCTCTCTCCAAGGGGATGAGGGGGTTCCAAGTAATAGGCTACCGAAGCTTCTCCTCAACACATGAGGAGGAGAGTTGCAGAAGAGGACGTAACTTCTCCCAAGATCTCAAGATACTACAAGCAAACGGGTCCTCACTGTGCCATGAAGAGCTCGTATGCCTCATCTGAGCGAAGATCCATTTGATCTCGGGTAGCCAAGGCCCACCAGTGGCAAGAGCAAAGAGGCCCGGCCTCTAATGAAGAAAATCCTTCCAGGGCTGAGGGCCAAGAAGAAGACCACGAACAATAAACTTGCCTAATAGGGCTCTTATCTCAGAGGCAGGGTCAATGATCCCCAAACCACCACGCTCCAAGGAAATGGTGAGGATGTGCCAAACGGAGCTTCCATCCCAGCCAAAGCATAAAACATTCCTTATTAGCCACTGAATCTGGCTAATACAAGAACTAGAGAAGATCCAATAGGAGGTAACATACCACATCGTAGCTAAGAGAACCTGGTTAGCCACCACAGAGCTCCAATGTAACAACGTCCTCCCGATGGTCGGAAGGAGAGGTCAGAAGGAGAGGAGAGATCTGCTCCTCAGGAGCCAGATCGAGACCAATATGGCACCCAAGATACCTAACTTCCATGCCAGGGGGGGTACACGAGCATCACAAAATCTATCGGGAGCATGCTTAAATCTGATCAGATTGGCCTCCCGAACCTACAAGTAAACGGTCGTGTCCTCATCAAACTCAACATCCAGTAGATACTCATCCCTGATCGGGAGCCTAATACCCTGCAGCCCACTGTCCTGTGCAGTCAAGAATGCGCTCATGGCCTCCACAAAGAAGAGAAACAAAGTAGGATCCAAGAGGCAACCCTGTCAAACCAACCTCGAAATATTGAACCTCTCCCCTCGACCTCCCCCCACCAAAACATAGCTATGGGCGGAACAGTAGAGAGAAGCAAGACCCCTGGTCTAGCAAGCTAGAAAGCCCATACAAAGCATAGTGTCCTCAAGAAAAGCCCAATCAACACGATCATACGCTTTCTCAAAATCCAACAGAAGGAGTGCAAGAGGCTCACCATGCATCCGAGCAAGGGAGCTAGCTTCCCTAATGGTGAAGATGTTGTCAAGGATACTATGACCCTTAACAAATCAAGTATGAGTCGGGTGGATTAAGGACTCCAAAAGCGGATGCAATCTCAAACTCAGAGCATTTGCAAGAATTTTGTATGCTGAGTTGAGAAGCGTGATCAGGCGCCCATGTCTGATATCGTCCAACTGTCCTCCTTTGGGGATAAGGAAAATCACACCCTTGGCAAGCGACGGAGGGAGATGGACCTCCTCCATGATCTCCTCGAAGCCGGATCCCATCCCCAATAAGCTGCCAATATCTGAGAAAAACGCTAGGCGAGAGACCATTAGCGTTTCCGAAATCAGGGTTTCAGAAACCCTAAATCAGAAACTAGTGACCTAGCAAGTGAGAAACAAAAAAAAACCTTACTACACACACAAAATCAACAATGAGCTGATGGTTGGTTGATGCTAACTCCTCCAAATCTGCATCAAAGGTAGAGCACACCTCCTCCAAGTGTAGAAACACACTTTCTCCAAGGTTGATCTCCTCCAAAGTTTGCGTAAGCTTGAGCTATGCCTTAAGTTGATGCTCAACAATGAGCCTACACCTTCCTTATATAAGAAGTATGGTAGCCCACGATAGCTTTTACAAAAAGCTATGCTAGATTTGTCGAAAGTGTTGAAATTTATGGTACTTGTGCAAGCTCCAATTGTGAGGCTTGACACATACTCACCTGTCATTATTTACCTCTTCATGATTTATGTATTTGTTGGAAGCCCAAAATGAAGCTAAGCCTTGAAAATGTAGAGAGCACACTCATAACCTTAAAGTAGAGTGTTGAATTAAAAAGGGGATAAGTTATTTATGGCTTGGATAAAAGCCAAAATATGTTTAGAGAGATGGAATATTAAAAAAAGTCGTGACCTTATCCATATGGAGTGATTTGGAGCACCAAAAGTCACCCAAGGCGATGGAAGGACAAAGGACAAGAAGTGAAAGGTCAAGAGATGAGAGAAGATGCAAGGATAGGTGAAAGTCCCATACCTATACCTCTATATATAGAGGTCATTTGAATGTGAATCTTTGTGGAGATGACAAAGAGATGGTGTAGAAGCATATGCTAGTTATTCTCTCACCAATGGATATCAGAAGGGCCCTCAATTTTATGCTAGAATGCACATAGGTATTCTAGCCGCATACCTTTTTTGTACATAGCCACCTTGTGAAGGTGGTATCTCTCTACGTACTTATCCATTTAATGCATATGATATCTTGTTGGAAAAATTATCTCTCATACTCTCTGTATCTCAAAAGTCTCTGTCAGATGATTCTCCAGTAGTGACTGGAAACATTTCTTGTGAACCTCAATTTTCTGCTTAACTTGAGTTGACAGGTAGTCTATCTTTGAGAAGTCAGTTGCTTGGTCATATGAACTCCAAATTGAGTGTTCTTTAGCTTGTTAGAAAGCTGTCTACTGTGTGTAGACCAATTTCCAGAGCCATAGGATCTTTGAGTTGTGACTGAATCAGGCTTGACTAAGTATGTGTCTTACAGGGCAGATTCTAGAAGAGGTTCTCTAACTTCCGCTGCGTGTATTGGAGTCGAATTTCTCCACAAAAAGCATGCGTAAAATCTTGCGCTAACTCCAAAAGCACTTATCGTTAATTAAATTGCAATCTAATTTTTTATATCATAAGACTTGCTTTTTGGTGACGAATTTGCTTCAATCAGCCTATGGTGACATAAGCTGAATATTCAGAGTAGCTTTCCTTGACATGTATGATGAGAGGGTTATAATGAGGGAAAAATCCATTTTATGACAGAAATTAGGGTTAGGGTTCTCTCCTGACCTGGAACTCTAATAACTGAATGTTATATATCAAATGCAAGCTCTCTTCAAGCTCTATCTGATAAGCTAATAAAAATGTTTCCCCTTTTGTACCCAAAAATTGGCTAAGTACTGAAAAATAGGGTTGCTAGAAGTTTAGGGTTTTGGACTATTTTGACATAGTTTCCAACACAAGTCTCAAGGGGGTCTCTGTCGAGAACAACGTATGATAAAACTGGGTAGAAATCTCTCTCAGCTCCCCGGTCTCAAAATCACAAGAGCCATCCGGCTCGCGAAGCTTCCCGAGACCGCTACACGTATGCCACGGCGTGACCGCCCAAAAATCCTCCTAGGACATGCGATCACCAACCTTGGTTGAATGCGAGGCCTGTCTATGATAAAAAAGGGTAGACCGCCTGTCCTCGATCTCTCCCATCTCCTGCTACGATTGGGAGAGATGAGAGCGAGTTCACTTGTAGTCTGAACGACGTTCCAGGAATCGTTGAAGGGAGGCAATACTCTTGTGCACGCAATGCTCGCTCTCCTGAATACACCAACCACTGTCTAGACTCTACTCTCCTCATGCAAAAACAAACTAACATGTTGTAATCCAATTGCAAGGGACTGAGCGAGCATCCCTCGGCCCGAGCATCCCTCGACCCAAGAAAGTTGGGACCAAATCATCTCAATCTGATCAGTTAGACTCCAATCAAGCTGAATATGCTCAGGAATGTGCAACGCCATGGGTCCTCTAGTGTCCTACTCCACAAAGGAGACAATCACAGGGGCATGATCTAGAAAGCAGGAACCCACCATAATACATGTCCTACCCCCCACAATCAGCCAATACATCAGTGACATACATGCGATCAATCCTGGATAGGTACATTCCTCTCAGGCATCTGTCGGAGCGGGAGAAATGAAGGTTTCCCTTCTCAGAGATAAAACCCTCAATGTGCCATACATCATGTAGCCTCAAGGTCATGCAAAGTCGCTCCTAAGCTGCAAGCTCAAAGCCATGCACGGTAGTCTGACTACACCCTGGTAACCTCGGGAGCCTCAATCATTTTGAAGTCTCCCACAACACACCAGGCATCAGCACAAGGAACATCATCAGTGACTTAACCAAAAAGTGGCACAAAACTCTCATGGTTCGGGGCATAAAGAGTCATGAATCCATATCTCATGCCCCCACGCTGCAAGGTAAGCCAAATGGCCTTGCACAAGATAATCTTCCTTCTATCCAAAATCGAAGATAAAGAACTCCCCCATAGAATTGCATACACCACTCTGGGAGTCATTGGGCCCATATCCAACAAACCGAAAGACCTCTCTATGCCTCTGCAAAAGCTGTCTACAATGCCGCGTACGACCCAAGGACAGATGGTGTTCCTCGAGCATAAGAACATCAATGGACCCGCCAACCAACCACTGGCAGAGTTCTTGTCGAAGGCGAGCCCTATAGCGCAAAAACTGAGACCCGCCCAATCCCTGAACATTCCATGAAAGAACACTCATGGAGACGAGGCAAATCAAGATGCTCCACGAGAAGCAAAGCCGGCCAGCTTCGAGGCTGGTGTGGATGGGGAGTAATCCGAGTCCAATCGTCTCTGATAGGCAGCGAACTTCTCCGGTAACACCCTACACAAACTAAGCCAAGTGGACTCACCTCATGCTTGTGACTGCTCCTCATGAATGTACATATAGCGAGGTGTAGTCCGAGAATCTGCAATCACATATAAAATAAGCTAGCTCTCCTCAATACCATGAATGAAGAGAAACTGAGTGGAGTCCCGCTATGATGAACAAATCAATGAGATCCGGCCCCCAAAGGTGGTGAGAGAACTCGATGACATGTGCCCGGACAAAATGCAATGCCTCCCCAAGATACCAATCAGGTTGTGAGGCCTTGCAAAGAGGAAACAAAAACACAACTGCAAACTCCTAGGTTGTCTGACTGTGAGACGTAAGGGCCATTGCATGGACTTTAATAGGAGTGGACAGCAAGTCCTCTTGTCCACCGAAGAACCTCAAGAACTCATAGCCAGAGTTCTCCCCCCACAGATGGTAGTCAAAACTTACCAAACCTAGAGGTATGGAAGTCAAGGGAGATGTACCCAATGAGAAAGGGGGATGCAGGAGACTCACCCTCGTGGACCGCGGGGGAGACTAACCCTACTGGACCACTCCACTTTCCAGAAAGTCACTATCAAGGGATCGTCAAGGACCGGGAGGCAAAGAACCCAGTGGCCAAATAGGCCATGGTGAAGTGGACGGCCGAAGAGAGGATACCGGAGGAACAGGGACCGAGGCTGAAGGCCCTAGAGGGGGTGCTGAAGCACTAGATGCAGTCGGGGGCACCATCACCGGAACCATGCTAGAATCTATAGGACACCTCCCGAAGAGGTAAAGCGCTCAAACAGTTCCATGTGGGAAAAAACCTCTCTTTGACCAGCGGACGGGATTGCCGACCAACCTGCCATCGATGCCCAGGCTGCCGCCAACCTCGACGAGGAAGGGGCAATCATGGCTGTCGGAGCACCAGAGTGCGGAGGACACACCCCCAACAGCTTGTGAGGGTCTCAAGGGAAGTCGAAGAAGGGGTTGGAGGAGGAGATGCATGTGCAGGTGGTCGCGGAGCCTCTTGCCTCGAGGTATGTCTGGTCTTCTGCCTGGTCCGCGAGGGACATGCCTTCACAAGGTGACCAACCTTGCGACAAACAAAACACTGATTCAGAAGGCCCAAATACTCGATCTTCTGAATTAACCATCAGCTTGAAAGTAAGGGAAGCTCAATCTCCAACTCCGGTTGTGTGGGATCAGAAATGAGAATCCTCACCGAGGGAATGACATTTGCCTTGGCCACAACCGAGGCCGTCGTCCTAGGAACCTCCAAGATGATTCCAAAAGACCCACCAATATGTGGCAGCAAGGGGAGATAGTCGCGCTAAAGGCCCCAAAAACAAGCCATCACAAGAAACCCCCCTCCCCCCCACTTCACCGGGAATGAAAGCTGAGGATGAGGCCGCCGAAAGATCAAAGCCATGTGTCCAAGGGAAGACATACACATGGCCAGCCCGAACCACAATAGGCAATAGGGCAATCATCCGGGTGGCTGCATCCGGGGACCCAAGCTCCACCGAGTAAAAGCTTCGACCCAGGGGCTGGATACCTCAGTTCGCCACAGCCGGGGTAGAGTCCGATGATTTTGCAGATCACTAATGAAGCTTGAAGTCGTTCAACTTCAAATGCCAAGCTCCCTCTACCCTCATCGGTAAGGGAGAGTCGAATGGGGGATGGAGTGGAGTCGGGCGAGGGGGCTTCACAAGAGTCCCTCTGAGGGGTGGGTTCCGTGTCCTTCCGTGTCTGATGCATGCAAGGAAGGAGGGAGAGGGTGAGGACGGGGAGATGGACTGAAAGACAAAAAAAAATTGGCGGGGGGGGGGGGGGGGGGGGGGGGGGGGGGGGGGGGGGGGGGGGGGGGGGGGGGGGGGGGGGGGGGGGGGGGGGGGGGGGGGGGGGGGGGGGGGGGGGGGGGGGGGGGGGGGGGGGGGGGGGGG
>MU263450.1:0-5000 GCA_020310875.1 Ceratopteris richardii
TAGTAAACCCTTTGAGCTTCCTAAATCCACCAAAATATCAGCCAAGTACTTTGGAACATGTATCCCAAAAGTTTAAGTCAAGACAGACTAGTTGCGAAATGACTAGCTCCCAAAACTTGCTATTTTTGGACATACACTTGCTGGAAAAAATGAACAATGCTCTCAACCTGGTAGGAATTAGACAAATTCCTTTTGGGCATATCAAATATACTTAACAATCTTGCTATTCCAGGTTAAAACACTTCAAATGATGGACTGAGCACTGAGAACAAGTCTCATCAATTTCTGGAACCTCGCCACAATTCTCGGGGCAATGCAGAGATAGACCAGTAAGCAGTAAAATGTAGATTTCTCCAAAAGTATTAATCCAATGACCTTGAAAATTTATATGCACAAAGTAGACAGGATGAGCTATCTAACGCAAGTTAAATCACTGAAAAAGATATAGTAAAACGCGAGATATGACCTTCTGAAGTTACTGCTCTGAGTGAGTATAACAGAGAACAAAACAGAGAAGTAGATGATGATAAATGTATAGATTCACATTGATTACAACCACATTGGCAATGAATCTTTGCTATGGAGTAAGCTCTTCAATCTCTACAAAATGACATGAAGTGGTCACGTACAAGGCTTGCTAATCGCCTCTTCCTTCTTGCTCTTTTATAGCTATTCTTGGAGGGAGTTTTGAATTCGAATTCGAATGGCTCCACCTAAAAGTGATCCCCAAAGTTAGGAGAGATTCCCTCAGCTCTAAATTTCATGGTTTTAGGTAGTTAGAACCACGAATTTGCTTTTACATCATGGATGAGGTAAGCCATCCTTTTCCTTTTTTCTTTTTCCATTTACAAGATATAAAATGTACTCTTTTATAAGAGGTGTTCACATGACTACTCATGTGACTTACAAATGAGGATAATATCAAGCATATCAAGCATGTAGGCTTGGGCAAAATGCACCAACAGCTCCCCCTCAAGCCTAACATTCTTGGCCTTCAAATAAGTCTTCAATTGTCCTTGATTTCCTGCAAGCCAATCATCAACTTGAATCTACTTAATTTTGTACCATCAAGAGCTTTAGTCAACATGTCGGCACATTGCATATCTGTAGAGACATAGGATAGTTGAATATCCTTGCTCATTAGCTTCTCCCTTACGTAATGGTAGTGGACTTCAATATGCTTGGTTCTAGCATGGTATACCGGATTAGCTGCTAGATGTAGTGAGCTTGTGTTGTCACCAAAAATGTGAGGTGTTGAAGAATGAAGTCCAAGATGTGTGTACAAAGACTTTAACCACATGATTTCTTGAGTTGCATTAGCCAAACCTCTATATTCGGCTTTGGTAGACGATAATGCCACGGTTGGTTGCTTCTTCAATGACCAAGAAATGATTTTTGAACCTGCAAATGATATATACCCTGGTGTGCTTCTTCTATCATCTTTAGATCCGGCCCAATCTGCATCTGAGTAGACCTTTAGCTCAATATCTGAAGTAAATGAATAAAACAAACCTTCATTCATGGTCCCCTTTAGGTACTTGAGGACTCTCTTGGCCGCTTCCATATGTGGTCTTCTCGGCTTATGCATAAATTGACTCAATATGCTAACACTATAGCATATATCCACCCTTGTGAGTGTTGCATAGTTCAAACTTCCAACCAAGATTTGATAGCTTGTGATGTCTTCAATTGGCTCTCCTTCATAAGCACTAAGCTTATGATTTTGCTCCATAGTTGTACCTGCACACTTTGTATTTTCCATCTTGAACTTGACGAGCATGTCATGGACATACTTCCTTTGTGTGATGTATATACCTGAATCTGTGTAGATCAACTCCAATCCAAGAAAATAAGTGAGTGCTTATTTTGAACTCCTCCTTCATTTGAGCCTTTACTTGTTTGATTCCTTCAAGATCATTCCCTGTGATAATAATATCATCAACATACACACATAAATAGATCACTTCAGATCCATTCCTCTTTATGAACAAAGAGGTATCCGCCTTGCTAGCTTTGAATCCTTGGTCCTGCAAATAAGTCACCAATCTGAAATTCCAAGCTCTTGGAGCTTGCTTTAATCCATACAAAGCTTTCTTTAGTTTGCATACATAGTTAGGATGATGTGCATCCTCATATCCAGGAGGTTGTGCCATATACACTTCCTCAGAAATCCATCCATTCAAGAAAGCATTCTTTACATCAAGTTGATAAAGATTCCAATTTCTAGATGCAGCAAGACTAATGAGAACCCTAATTGTAGGCATTTTGCAACAGGAGAGAAAGTCTCCTCATAATCAATACCATGGGTTTGAGCAAACCCTTTAGCAACTAACCTTGCTTTGTGTCTATTTATACTTCCATCTGGATTCCTCTTGATTTTGTATATCCATCGAGATTCGATTATCTTCATAGATGGCTTGTTAGGTACAAGCTCCCAAGTGCCATTCTCCTTCAAGGCTTCCATTTCTTCATCCATTGCATCTCTCCAAGCTTTCTTGCTTTGTGCTTCTTCAAATGTGGTAGGTTCTTCATTGGTTGAATCCTTTGCAATGTATATTGAGTGCTTGGTAACCAAAGAAGTATCATAACCAAACCTCTCTGGTTTCTTCTTCTCCCTCGAAGACCTTCTAAGTGGTTGATGTGAGCTCTCCGATCCATATGTAGCATCCTGCATCTTTGCTTTACCTTTGTTCTTCCATAGCTTTAGTCTTTCCAAGTCTTCTAGGTCAATCTCCGAATCACTTTCTTCAATCTACTTTGGCTCCTTTGGTTGAAGTGATGGAAAATCTTCATCCAAGTCATATGGCAGCTTCACTTTCCTGTCATCATCAAACCATGATTTGTTTTCATCAAAAATTACATCTCTACTCACAGAAAATCCTTTATTGGTTGGATTGTACAATCTATATCCTTTTTGGTTTTGATCATAACCAATGAATACACACTTCTCTGCCTTGGGATCCAATTTCCCTCTTACTTGAGAAGGAATGTGAGCATAGGCTAAGCATCCAAAGATTTTGCAATGCTCTAGACTAGGTCTTCTTCCATTCCACACTTCATATGGAGTGGTTCCATCTAGTGACTTAGATGGAAGTCTATTTATGAGATATGTGGCTATCGACACAGCCTCTGCCCATAGGTAGTTTGGCAATCCCTTTTCGTTGAGCATGGACCTTGCAGCTTCAACAATAGCTCTTTACTTGGACCCCACACATCTGTGTGCACTAGATGCAAAGGATTTTGATACATATATCCTTTCTTATTGAAAGGTTGTCTATGAGCCTTGCCGAGTTGACAAGCTTCACACTTATAAATCATGTGTTGCCTTGTGATATTAGGCAAACCAAGTACACTTTGGTCCCTACAAATTTGTTTGAGTGTCCTCTCACCAATGTGAGCAAGCCTTTTGTGCCATATCTCCAACTCTGTTAGAGTTTGAGATCCATAGCTAAACAAAGCTATGTTCTTTGTATCTTCCACTTCAAAAGTGAAAAGCCTTCCTGTCTTTTCTCCTTTGGCAATTCTTCGAAAGCCTTGCCTTGGGTCTTCAACATATGCTCCAAATCGATTGAATCTAACCTGCAATCCTTTTTCAACAATCTGTCCAACACTTATTAAATTTTTGGTAATTGTAGGGACATACAAGACTTTGCTTAAGAGGTTCATATTCCCATCTGATGTCTTCACATTACCTATCTTCTCCACTGAGTGCTTTGTATCATCTCCTGTCTGCACTTCATGCTTGTTATGAGGATCTTCCAAATCAGAAAGTAAAGCCACATTTCCTGCTACATGGTTCGAGCATCCCGAATCAATGTAAAATATGTGATCATCATCCTTACCCTTCTTCGCTGATAGTTGTTGTTGTTGTTGTAATTGTTGTTGTAGTAGTTGTTGTTGTTGTAGCCTCCATTGTATCTACCTCTATTTGATCCATAGCCACCTCTATTGAATCCTCTTCCTCTTGAGTTCCTCGGGTTCCTGAAACATTCTTCAGTAGTATGGTTAGATAAGCCACATATGTTGCAAGGTTGAGACGATTGGAATCTCCCCCTGCCTTGCTTTCCACCTCTGCCTCTTCCTCTAGCTCTTCCTCTACCTGCAAAGTTTTCTTGGAAAGAGCTTCCTTCATCTTCATTCTTCCTATTCATTGACTTGTCCTTGACCTTAGCTTTATCAGAATATAAGGCAGAAGTTTGATTACCTCTTGAGGACTCACCACCTTTGCTAATCTTTGCTTCATGAGTGAAGAGTTGGCCCATGAGTGTGTTGAGGTCGGGTACATGCATATCCATGTATAAATCCATGGCTGTTGTGAATGACTCCCACTTGTCGTCTGCTTTGATTCCATTCATGATTTGTCTTATTATTTGCTCCTCTTCAATTACCTCTCCAATGCTTCCAAGTTGGTCGGAAATCTCCTTCATCTTTGTGACATAATCAGTCACATTTTGCTTCGGGCTTTTCTTCATTGTTGTGAACTCCATCCACAATTGGTTCTTCCTTGCTTGAGTGTTGGAAGAGAAGAAAGAAGCAAGTGCATTCCAGGTTTCTCTTGACGTCTTGCATCCCTTGACATGAGGTAAAAGAAAATCAGAGATTGAGTTTAGAATATAGGACCTTGCAAGTGCATCCTTCGAACACCAATTCGAAAGTCCTTCCACTTCATCATGTGATGGTTGTCCTTTGTTCCTCATGGTTGGCATTGCTTCATCTCCGGATATGAATCCATAAAGATTCCTCCCTTGAAGGTAAGCCTCCATCCTTAGAGACCATGCCGGGTAGTTGTTTCGATCCAATTTGTCAATTGTTGATGGAAATCCATCTCCCATGTTGCTTGACTATGCTCTGATACCACTGTGAAGAGAGATGGTGGATGCAATCCAAAGATGAGTAGGTGCCGCTACAACCAGCTTCACACCAGCCAACTGAGACTTCAGAGTTGATTAGTAGACCCTTTGAGCTTCCTAAATCCACCAAAATATCAGCCAAGTACTTTG
>MU263450.1:25000-30000 GCA_020310875.1 Ceratopteris richardii
ACATATGCATACATACATGCATACACATACACACATACACACATACACACACATAGATACATACATACACATAAACACATACACACTCATAGACACACACACATACACATAGACACACACACACACATATACACACACATACACACATAGACACATGCACACGTAATTATGCATACACACATACACATGCATACATAGACACACATAATGATGCATACACACACATACATATGCATACACACACATATGCATACATACATGCATACACATACACACATAGATACATACATAAACATAAACACATACACACTCATAGACACACACACATACACATAGATACACACACATATACACACACATACACACATAGACACATACACACATAATGATGCATACACACTTACACATGCATACATAGACACACATAATGATGCATACACACACATATGCATACACATAAACACATAGACACATACACACACATAGATACACACATATACACACACATACACACATACACACATACACACATACACACATAGACACATACACACTCATAGACACACACACATACACATAGACAACACATGCATAGGCACCTTAGGACTAGAGTGCGACATAGAGCCAGAGGGGAACATTGTCTACATAGGGAATGGATTGGAGTTCAAAAGACGAATGCGAGCACTATGCGACTCTTACCTGCGCTTTGTCCACTTAACGTGGAAGTAAGTAAAAGTTTTACATATAAATTGAAATATATATCTTATGTTTTATTTACATTATGTTTTTTATTTTTGTAGTGAGCATGATGAGAGGGATAAAAAATACGTACTTAGTTCACTTGAGACAGAGTTTGGGACAGGATGGTCGCTGAAGTGGTGTCTAAAAGAGATGCGGACATTTATGGCTCATCGTCGCGACAATGCAGGGTATGCACTGCTTTTATGTATATATATGTGCATATGAGTATGTGTGTTTATGCATGTATATGAGAGAGAGAGAGTGTGAGACTAGAGGTATAAATACACGCATACACACACATATACATCATACATGCACATACACATACATACACAACACATGCATACAGATAAATAAATAAATAAATCCTATTTCAAAAATCCTAAATTGAAAACACTAATCTCGATATTAGGGTTTTGAGATCCCTAATTTAAAAACTCTAATTCAACCTTTTAGCCATATGTTTGAATCACCTCCGACGTCCTACTATAGAGATGTATCTCCTCCCAACCTTATGCCTCTATATATAGCTACTCGAATCAACGAGGATCCTAATATATGTAAAGATATATACACATCATGAAGATAGGATACATAAACATAAAATGGAGTAGATATGCATCACACATACATGCCTAAATGCACACATAAATATATATATACATACTAACATATTTACATGTACACATTTACACATTTACACATAGACATATATACATATATACATGTACACATTACATATACATGCCTACATGCACACATAAACATATATATATACATGCATACATATTTACATGTACATATTTACACATAGACACATATACATATATACATGTACACAATTATAAAGCCTTGCATATATTACATGAATACATGAATATTTTACATAAATGCATATGCATATATACACATATGTATATTTAACACATGTATACATATATCACACACATGCAAACACATACATATCCATGAAATACATATATATGCATACTAACATATGTATACATATAATACACATGAATACACACACATATGCATACACACATGATAAAATTTGCTCCTAGAAGATAAAGCTATATATAAAATAATTAGGCATACCCCTGAGCTTCATGTTCTAAATTAGAAGAACATGATTTCATCTCTCTAGTAGGATTCATCGTTATTCAAGTTAATAAAAAAATCTATTATCTGATATCCATTCAGAAGCTTCAAGTTATTGATCGATAACTAGAGTAGAATTTACTATCTAATCTGCTCATATGTTTTCGTTCTTGCCATCATTTTGGTAAGACATCAATATAGTCTCATCTTCATTATCCTTATTGATTTAATTTATTTCTTCTATTGTTAAATCTATGTTCTCATGAATCACATCATCTATTGATGGATTAATATCTATTTCTGGTAATTCCTCTTCCTCATCAGTAGAATCAGCATGTAGAGAATTATCCTCTTCATCAAAAAGATTAGTATCATTATCACGTATAATGATTCTAATTTCTATTCCAAATGTTGATGTATCAGTATCTGATGCTGAATCATCAAGAGGACTTTCTTCGATCTCTCTAACAATAAACTCTTCAAACAATGACCTACCTCTAGTTGCACATGAATGACTTGCCACCAAGAATGAGCATCTAGGCTTTTATAGAAAAATCCTTGTTCAATATGCCTAGGAAGAATATATGGTTCTGTAGTAGATCGCATTACCTTGGAAGAATCAATTGCCCAAACCCAGATAATTCTTTTCTTATTGTAGAATTACTACCTTTATACTCCGCTCGAAACCAGTCAACCTTCAAAATGACCTATCAAAATATATAACAACAAAAACCCATTATTAGGTGCTTAAAAAAATAACTAACTGTAAAAAAAATATATAAACTTTTTTCTACCTGTTTGAATGTACGAAATGAAATTTCGTAGATTCCAACAATAGTTCCTACGTAATCAAGTTCGCTATCTATAAGGTTCATGTCTTTTGAGCTAGCACGTGATAGTTGCTTGAAAGAAGGAACAATACTAGAATCCTCTGTTTTACGTAAAGAATCAATGGCTTTGATTCTAATATGCTGTCCAAAAGCCCACATATTAGTGAACATTGGAGCTTGCAAAATAAATTCAATTAGTAAATAGAAACTAACATACATATATGAAAAAAATAAAATATTATTTTTAATAAAATTACCTTTCGTTCACAACCTATCATAACTCTCTTTGCTCATCTAAGATTTCTTCATTATTTGCATTGGCGCATTTCAAACGACTATATAGCCAATCCGTGAAAGAAGGTATATCTGTAATCTCATTATTATCGAGATTACGTCTAGATCTTTTGTTATTTCACCTTTTACTTCGGAGACTTTGAAGTTCCTCGTATTCGCTAAGGAATGCTTGCATGCATTCGCTATTATATGCTACAAAGTAGAAACATCATTTTTTTTCTTGAAATGTAAATAAGAATGGAACCCCCTTACCTGGTAATACCTCATCTATTATTTTTGAAGAAGACTCGTTGGTCCATGCACGTGGAGCTTCTTCATGAACTCTTTCAAGGAACTCACTAACGTAATACATGCACTCTTCAAGCATCCAACCCTTTGCCATGGATCCTTCTGGTTTTGCTCTTTGTCGCACATAACCTTTTAGTATTCCCATAATTCGCTCTACCCAAAACATCCATCGAGTGTTGACAACACCTGCAATCTCTATCTCATCTACAAGATGGACTAATAAATGAACCTGAATATCAAAAAATGAAGTAGGAAGTTCTTTTTCCATCAAACATAGTAGCTCTTTGCAGTCACGTTTTTTTTGTGGGATCGAATTTTTATCGATCTCTTTGGATGTAATCCACCTATACATATCATAAAAACAATTATAAAGAAGTTAATTAAAAAAAAAGATATCCAATATTCATACATAATAAATATAAAAGTATCATAATTACCTTATAAGTGATCCAAGACGATAGATCACATCTCGTACTCATTTCGTTGTACATCCATCGATAACCAAAGGTAAAATATGTTTCAAAAAGTTCTGCCAGTCATGGGTCTTTAACCCAGATAAGCTCTTATCATCCATAGTAAACATGTTTTGAAACGATGCTCCATATCCTGTAGGAGTCTTAATCAATTGAATTCTATTGTTGATAGTCTGTATCTCTTTTGTTGTAAGTACCCAAGGAGCAGATGCATAAGTCGTTTCTTGTCGATGTCTATAAAAAACTGGCCATAACTTTGGTTTGGATTTTTGATCTTTCAAATCATTCCTTGATGATGTGGTATCTTTTAGTCCAAGAAGATGTTGCCATAGTGAACAACCAATATTTTTTAATATATGCATAGGATCAAGAAGATGACATACTTTTAACTCTTTCCAATACTCCAAAGAATACCATATTGATATATTTAATACTTTAATTATGTATGTGTGTGTATATGTATGTATGTGCAAGTGTATGTGTGTGTATATGTATGTATGTGCATGTGCATGTATAAGTGTATATGTGTGTATGAGTATGTGCATATGCATGTGTATGTACGTATGTGTATATGTATATGCATGTATATGTATAACTCTATGTGTATATGTGTTTATGTGCAATTATATGTGTATATGTAGGTTTGTGCATGTGTGTGCATGTGTATATGTGTTTTGATACTTTTCATATGTGTGTACCTAAGTGTATATGTATGTGTGTGTATATGTATGTATGTGCATGTGTATGTGTGTGTATATGTATGTATGTGCATGTGCATGTATAAGTGTATATGTGTGTATGAGTATGTGCATGTGCATGTGTATGTG
This sequence comes from Ceratopteris richardii, assembly GCA_020310875.1. Lineage (NCBI taxonomy): Eukaryota > Viridiplantae > Streptophyta > Polypodiopsida > Polypodiales > Pteridaceae > Ceratopteris > Ceratopteris richardii. Next base: position 29,555 of record MU263450.1, read on the forward strand.
TGTGTATATGTATATGCATGTATATGTATAACTCTATGTGTATGTGTGTGTATGTGCATGTATATGTGTATATGTAGGTATGTGCATGTGTGTGTGCATGTGTATATGTGTTTTAATACTTTAATTATATAATTCATTCATATGTGTGTACCTAAGTGTATATGTATGTGTGTGTATATGTATGTATGTGCATGTGTATGTGTGTGTATATGTATGTATGTGCATGTGCATGTATAAGTGTATATGTATGTATCAATATCTGCATGTTCTTGTGTATGTGTGTGTATATGTATATGCATGTATATGTATAACTCTATGTGTATGTGTGTGTATGTGCATGTATATGTGTATATGTAGGTATATGCATGTGTGTGTGCATGTGTATATGTGTTTTAATACTTTAATTATATAATTCATTCATATGTGTGTACCTAAGAGTATATGTA
>MU263450.1:32500-42883 GCA_020310875.1 Ceratopteris richardii
TAGAGAGGAGCAAATTATGACAAAATGAGATAGCCAAGCAAGGGACCTTCTTGCTAGAGTTTAGGACTTCATTAATCTAAGTGGGGAAAATTGTGGAACTCACAAAACTCTATAAATAAAGATGAAGGGTGCTTATATATATAGAAGTTTTACTTTTCTGACAACTTAGCTAACCACCCACCAAACAGTTTAGGTGCACTTTTGGTGGCAATAGAGGAGAGTTGAATTTGATTGAATTTGGTGGAGCTCCTAACTTAAGTCCACGAATTTGGTCCTTTTTTTATTGATACACTTTCAAACTCATCAAGAAATCCTTTTGTATGGTTGAGACTTTGTTTTCAGCATGTTTTTGCATAATGGAACTAAAATTGAAAGCAAAATCAAGGAACTTTTCAATCTTTCTGATTGAATGGCCATTCACTTGACATTCTGAATGTATAGAGAGCATGTTTCTAATGGAAGGCACTTTCACTGAGAAATCATTATCGTTCGATATTTTTTTTCAATCGATAACTATTTCAATCAAAAGTACTAAATTATTGATCATCGAATAAAATTTTAGAATTTCATGAATGTGATCATGTGGTCGGTGATTCTTTTCGGCATGTATCCTCTAACAATTCACCAAAATAATTGCACTCTTAATCTTGGAGGTCATCTATAGAGGTTATTCTTTGATGAAATTCCATAGAAGCCATGTACCAACCTTCGGTTTCCTCTTACACGACTTATTGACCAAATATATCAATTCGAAATTGTGAGATGTTATTGAAGACTTTATCTTGAGTCTTTTATCTTGAGACTTATCTTGAAAACTCGTATCCGTTGCATATTCTATATAGCTTTGGTGCCTTCGTGTTAGTTTGTATTTTTCTACGGATGGTCTTCGAAAGAAGTACATATTTGTTTCATTCTATTGGGTCCCATAAGCTATGAATTTTGATTGGGCATCTCACCCCTGAAACTTTTGGTTCCCCCATATGCATTCAAGTTGAGCTAATGAATGGTTTTCTATGGAATTATGGAGGATTAATCTTAGGCTAACCATCTTTAAATGTTAGTTTCTAGGTGGATTTGATAATAGGAGCAACATTCCTAATCTCTTCATGAATCCCAATCTTGAGTCTGATGTGTAATTAGTTTTTAGTCCTTTCTTCTAGGTTGCGATGTGGGTCTATCTGCTCTGCTCTTCAAGTTTTGCCTTGTGATTATCCTTAGTTCAAAGAACCCATTGAAGATATTGAAACCTTCCTTGAAATGCTTTCAAGAGAACCAAGAAAGACTTCAGAGCAATAATACCACCAACCATGGTGACACATTTTTCTTTTTGAGAAAACAAGAAGGATAAATTAAAGATGGTAAATGTACATGTGTAAAAGGCAGGAGCCCAACTCAGGGGAAACCAATATAATATGGCTGCCATTCGTCCATTAAATGTTGTGTTATGCCATTGGCAAAGTGCAGAGAAGACACCTCTCTCTCTCTAGTTCAAATGAAAATTCATTGAGAAATAATAAAAAGTGAGAGGCTCTTAAAACTTTATTTCTTTGGAAAGCAAAAAAATTATTTTCATGGTATTGCATCTATTCGTCGATATCAGGAGGAACCCAACTTTTGATACATCAATACAACTAAGTTTGATAAAAAAATCGAAATTAGTCACTTTTTTATTAAACAAATGATGCATTTGCTTTGAACAGAGTAGATATTCCAAGAATGTAGTCTGCAACCGTGTCGATGGTAAGTAAGTTTGTGGAAGGTAAAACATAAAGTTTGCCTATCCTTAAAGGGATTTTGGTACAAATCCAAAAGCATGAGTGAATGCTTAGACTTAAGCAGTAGAGAGACTCCTATAAAGTCCTCGAGGTATCTACTTAAAAGCTTTTGTTAGAAATGAATCTAAAGACAAGAAGTGAAAAGCTCTTGTCACTACAAATTGGTCAACTATGACCAATTAGACTTGAATTTGATTAAATTCAAGAACTTGGAATAATAGTGGGTTTTTTCTTTGAAAACTCGAGTAAATAAGAGTAGATATTTGAGGTTTTCCAATTCCACAAGGAAAGCATAAGAACATGAAATGATCCTATGAAGGGATCAAAAACCTAGAATATAAAGTTGGAGGTAATGCCTAAAACTTCGAAATTCTTGAAGTGACAAGGTACTCTATCAAGAGATGTTTAGACTTTAGGATAAGTATCACCCCACACATTAATGTAAATACAAAATAGGGTGGTATGGGACACCAGATTTTATACTCAGATTGATATAGGAAAGGTGGTATGGGACATCAGACTGTGGAATGATAATTATCTTTTAGTCCTAGTTTGGATCTTGAAGTTAGATTTTGATCAAGTTTGTAAGAAGATACGAAGTAACTAACTTGCAAGATCTTCTTGAAACACTTCAAGCTAAAGTGTTGATGATTCAGAAAATATTTGATAAATTTATGAAGGAGTAACACTTTGACTTTGAACTAAACCTTGTAAATAAGGATAGATTGACTAAGTGAAGCATCAAGTTTCTAGTGTAACTTGGTAAATTCACTCTTTTGACATAAAGAAATGCACAAGAATTGCATTCCCAATAAGGAGTCAGAAAGACTGAATATGACCTAAACTTAGTCTCAAGTGAAGCATTACTTGAGTAAAAATCATCAACAGAACTTGACTCGGTCAACACACTGATATTGGTTACCACACTAGTACTTGTGATGGATGATGTTGAGATTTACTCTATGAATCTTTTTGAGAACCGAGTTCCTTTCTCTTAAAGATAGAAGAGAAATACTTCAATACCTTGTTGAAACTCATCATTCAGAAGTTAAAGTCTTGGTTCATCAAGTACTTGACTCATATCAAGTTTATATCTTGGAAGTTTGAATTGGTTGTACAGAGTTTTACGTATTCTTTCCACTTTCCAAATCTTTTGGAATTGACTCAGACATGGTATCTGATTCCTTTTACAAAAGACCAGGGTTAGCCGATTAGAACTAGATAACTAAATTGAACATTCTAGATAGATGTTATAGAACCTTTTCAATCTTCAAAAGATAATAATTCTAAGTGGACGTATTCATTTGATTTTGCTTCAAGTAATAGTATGAATGATTTCCTAGAGTCCACTATACTCTAGAATAGAGAAGTTAGGAGTTATTCATCAGATTGACGATTCCAAGAACTTTTAGCTCAAGTCTTTGAGAAATGTATCCTAAGTTTGATAATTTTTCATTTTGAATTTGAATTTGTCAAGTTATAGTACGGTTGAATCAAAGAAAATGGTAAACTTTCTACTACAGTTTACATAGGATTTTTTAAACCCATTAGGACAAAGTAGTCCTCTAGTCAGGTGAAAAAATCAAGTAACTATTGGATAGGAGTTAATCATTGTACAAACATCTAAGTTAGATGTTTGGGACAACCAAATTTCAAGTTTTCCGAATTCAAATTGAAAGTAAATCAAGAGTTATGAAAGTTTTGCAAGGGATAAGAATCCCACCTTCATGTGAATCCACCAAGTTCACATGTTTGTGCCTAGATTGCACATCAAGAAATTATAATTTGGCCAAGGATGATTTTAGATCGATCCATCCTTATTATTCATTCACTCCTTTGTACTTTGGCCATTGTATCAAAGTGCAAAGCGAGATAGTGTTTTGAATCATTTGGACAGGGATGCCACCTCAAAGATGAGACATGTTCTTCTAGTTCTAGAACATGACCATGTTCTTCCAGTTTTAGAACATGAGGCTCGGGGGTTGCCTATGGTTATATATATAGCTTTATTTTCGAGGACGAAAATCTTTTCCAAGGGGGGAAGAATGTAATAAAGTAAGTCTATGATTCAAGGGTCCAGCCAGTTCAGAGGGATCTGAAATCGGACACCGTTTTGTCATCCATGTGTATGACCAAAGATCTCGAGTTTAGACTTACTAGGAGGTCTTGTGCTCTTGTGAACAAGTGATCCTCTTAGCTTAGTGGTTAAGTCTCAAGGATGTGAAGGATGAGGCCTTAGGTTCAATCCCCATGGGGGACATGGAGAGTATTTTGCCCAAAGAGATCTAGAGCCTTCTAGAAGCATCCACTTGAGTTTACTCCAGTTAACTGGGACACTTAGTGCACATGTAGTTACATGGCCGACAGATGGATGGTTAGTATCCACCTGCCCAAGAAGGCAGTCCCTTGGAGAGAGCTATATATAGAGGCATTTGATTGGGAGGAGAGTCATTTCTCTAGCAGCTGGTGGTCGTAAATGTAGTTCTCTTGCATACTTCTTCTATCATCCTTTGCTCCTACCCAATCTACATCTGAATAAATTATGATATCCAAATTTGAAGAGTAAGGATAATATATACCTTCATTAAGTGTACCTTTGAGGTACTTGAGTACTCTCTTTGTAGCATCGATGTGTGGCCTTCTAAGTGAGTGCATGAACTGACTAAGCACTCGCACACGATATGATATGTCTAGTCTCGTGTGAGTAGCATATATCAAGCTATCAACTAAGCTTTGATACTCTTTAGGATCATCAATCTCCTCGCCTTCATAAACACTTAGTTTATGGTTCAAATTCAAAGGTGTACTTGCAAGATTTTTTTCTCCATTCTAAACTTGAGAGATATATCTTGAATGTATCTTCTTTTTAGATACATCCCTTCATCTATATAAATCATTTGCGTACCTAGGAAATATATGTGCTCACCTAAGTCACTGATTTTGAAATCCTCTTGCATGCATATCTTCATCCTTTGAATGCCATTCAGACCATCACCTACCACAACAATATCATCTACATATACACATAGATAACCTCGTTGTGATCCCTTTTGATAAATAGAGAAGGATCTGAGTTGCTAGGTTTCAATCCTTCATCTTGAAAGTATGTAACAAACCTGTAATTCCAAGCTCTAAGAGCTTGTCTCAATCCATACAATGCTTTCTTAAGTCTGCAAACATAAGACTGATTAGGGTTTTCAAGACTTGGTGGTTGTGACATGTATACCTCTTCACTTATCCAACCATTTAGGAATGCATTTTCCACGTCAAGTTGGAGGAGTCTTGAATTTCTTGCAGTAGCTACACTCACCAATGTTGTGATTGTAGTCATCTTTGCAACTATTGAGAATGTTTCCTTATAGTCTATACCATGATTTTGTGAGCATCCTTTCCCAACTAATCTTGGCTTGTTCTTGCAAACTGATCAATTTGAGTTTTTTGACTTTATATACCCATATGCAACCAATTACCTTTTGATGGGGTGACATTCGAACCAAAAAATCCCAAGTTTCCATCTCCTTCAATGCATCTATTCCTTCTTTCATGGACTTTTCCGAATTAAGGTTTCCCTTTGCCTCTTCATACATTGAGGGTTCCTCCAAAATTGAGTCATTTTCCAAGTAGATTGAATGCTTTGTAACAAATATGGAATCATATCCATACCTTTTTGGCTGTTTCTTCTCCCTTATCGACCTTCTAGGTGCTTTCTTGGAGCATTCTCCACACTCTTGCATCTTTTTTTTCCCTCTTGACTTCCATAGATTGTAATACTTTTCCATTTCATATTGTTCATCATCTATATCACTTCTTGGATATTGGACTTGTGTATCATGCTTGCTTCCTTATTGATGAGAATCTGAATCAAGATCATATGGGAGAGTTACCTTTTTTTTGTCTTCATCATACCAAGACCTATGTTTTTCAAATACAACATCTCTACTTGTAGTGAATTGCTTGATTGAGGGAGTATAGAACCTGTAACCCATTTGAGTTGAATCATACACAACAAACACTATCTTTGCTTCCCTTTCATATAGCTTACATCTTATTTGTGATGGCACATGAACAAAAGCTAAAACAACCAATCACCTTGCAATGTCCAAGACTAGGTTCTCTTCTACCATGCTTCATAAGGAGTCACACCTTGAAGTGATTTGGATGGTAATCTATTGATAAGGTATAGAGCTATTGAAATAGCCTCTGTCCATAGATAATGTGGCATCCTCTTCTCTTTAAGCATTGTTTGGCAGATCCAACCCATGTCTTGTTTCTTCTCTTTTCAATTCTATTCAGTTGAGGAGAGTACCTGGTAGTCACTTCCCTTTTGACACCTTTATCCTGCAAGAAATCATCAAAATCTTTGGAGAAGTATTGTACCACTCCATCAAATCTGAGCTTCTTGAGTGATCTACCTATAGGGTTCGCCACCTGTGCTAGATACTTTTTGAAGCAATCAAACACCATTCTTACTTTTGATAAAGTACACAATATTCCATCTACTATGGTCATCAATAAATGATGCATATTAACTAGATCTTGCCAATTAAAGTTTTGTGCTTGGCCCCCATACATGTGTATGTGCTAGGTCCAATAAGTTGTTATGGATGTGGCCTTTGTGGTTGAATGGTTGTCTTTGTGCCTTGCCAATCTGACATGCATCACATCTATTGATCATGTGTGGCTTTGATATGTTTGACAATCAAAGAACACTTTGATCCCTGCATATATCCTTTAAGGTTGTTTCATTTATATGATCTAGCCTCTTATGCCACACTTCAAGCTCACTTAGGGTTTGAGACCCAAAGTTGAATAGAGCTATGTTTTTGGTTTCTCCTACTTCAAAAGTAAAGAGCCTACCATGCTTCTTACCTCTGGCTATCTTCTTGAAGCCTTGACATGGATCTTCCACAAAAGCTCCATGTTGGGTGAACCTAACTTGCAAGTCTTTCTCAACTATTTGGCCTACATTTATTAGGTTTTTTGTAATAGTAGGAACATAGAGTACCTTGATCATAATAATTTTCCTACCATTGGAAGTTTTGAAATTACCAATCTTCTACACACTATGCTTTGTGTCATCCCCTATTTGAACTTCATGTCTATGCTTTGGACTTTCCGAAACAAATAAGAGAGCTATGTTGCTTGCAACATGATTTGCACATCTTGAATCTATATAGAATAAATGATGATCTTCTTTACCTTCCTTGTGGCTTAGATCCATGAAGAGCAATAAGTCTTCATGTTGTTGATATCTAGAATAGTTCTTGTAGTCCCTTTTGTTATGGCCTCTATTAATATTGTTGAAGTTATGTCCACCTCTGCCTCTATTTCTTCCATATCCACCTCTTCCACTTCCTTTCTAGGTCCTCCAATTCAACCAGCGATTCTGAGCGGCATGGTTGGTCTTATCACATATGGCACAAGGTTGAACATTTTGGCCTTTGGTCTTGTCATGCTTTAGTCCTTTCTTCTTCCCTTTCAACTTGCTCTTGCCTGCAAAGTTGGTTCGGGAAGTATCCTCTTCATTCTTCCTTGTTCTTGCCTTTGAGCTTCTTGTCCTTCTTATCTGCATATAGAGTTGTCCAAGAAATATGTTAAAGTTTGGAGTTTGAACATCCATGATGATTCAGAAATATTCGATAAATTTATGAAAGAGTAAGGCTTTGACTTTGAACTGAACCTTGTAAATAAGGATAGATTGACTAAGTGAAGCATCAAGTTTCTAGTGTAACTTGGTAAATTCACTCTTTTGACTGAAAGAAATGCACAAGAATTGCATTCCCAATAAGGAGTCAGAAAGATTGAATATGACCTAAACTTAGTCTCAAGTGAAGCATTACTTGAGTAAAAAATCATCAACAGAACTTCACTCGGTCAACACACTGATGTTGGTTACCACACTAGTACTTGTGGATGGATGATGTTGAGATTTACTCTATGAATTTTTGAGAATCGAGTTCCTTTCTCTTAAAGATAGAAGAGAAATACTTCAATACCTTGTTGAAACTCATCATTCAGAAGTTAAAGTCTTGGGTCATCAAGTACTTGACTCATATCAAGTTTATATCTTCGAAGTTTGAATTGGTTGTACAGAGATTTAGGTATTTCTTTCCGCTTTCCAAATCTTTGGAATTGACTCAGACATGGTATCTGATTCCTTTTGCAAAAGACCAGGGTTAGCCGATTAGAACTAGATAACTAAATTGAACATTCTAGATAGATGTTATAGAACCTTTTCAATCTTCAAAAGATAATAATTCTAAGTGGACGTATTCATTTGATTTTGCTTCAAGTAATAGTATGAATGATTTCCTAGAGTCCACTATACTCTAGAATAGAGAAGTTAGGAATTATTCATCAGATTGACAATTCCCAAGAACTTTTAGCTCAAGTCTTTGAGAAAATTATCCTAAGTTTGATAATTTTTCATTTTGAATTTGAATTTGTCAAGTTATAGTACGGTTGAATCAAAGAAAATGGTAAACTTTCACCTCTAGTTTACATAGGATTTTTAAACCCATTAGGACAAAGTAGTCCTCTAGTCAGGTGACAAAATCAAGTAACTATTGGATAGCAGTCAATCATTGTACCAACATCTATGTTAGATATTTGGGACAACCAAATTTCAAGTTTTCCAAATCAAATTCAAACTAAATCAAGAGTTCTGAAAGTTTTGCAAGGGATAAGAATCCCACCTTCATGTGAATCCACCAAGTTCACATGTTTGTGCCTAGATTGCACATCAAGAAATTATAATTTGGCCAAGGATGATTTTAGATCGATCCATCCTTATTATTCATTCACTCCTTTGTACTTTGGCCATTGTATCAAAGTGCAAAGCGAGATAGTGTTTGAATCATTTGGACAGGGATGCCACCTCAAAGATGAGACATGTTCTTCTAGTTCTAGAACATGACCATGTTCTTCCAGTTTTAGAACATGAGGCTCGGGGGTTGCCTATGGTTTATATATAGCTTTATTTTCGAGGATGAAAATCTTTTCCAAGGGGGGAAGAATGTAATAAAGTAAGTCTATGATTCAAGGGTCCAGCCAGTTCAGAGGGATCTGAAATCGGACACCGTTTTGTCATTCATGTGTATGACCAAAGATCTCGAGTTTAGACTTACTAGGAGGTCTTGTGCTCTTGTGAACAAGTGATCCTCTTAGCTTAGTGGTTAAGTCTCAAGGATGTGAAGGATGAGGCCTTGGGTTCAATCCCCATGGGGGACATGGAGAGAGTATTTTGCCCAAAGAGATCTAGAGCCTTCTAGAAGCATCCACTTGAGTTTACTCCAGTTAACTGGGACACTTAGTGCACATGTAGTTACATGGCCGACACATGGATGGTTAGTATCCACCTGCCCAAGAAGGAAGTCCCTTGGAGAGAGCTATATATAGAGGCATTTGATTGGGAGGAGAGTCATTTCTCTAGCAGTTGGTGGTCGTAATTGTAGTTCTCTTGCATACTTCTTCTATCTTCCTTTGCTCCTACCCAATCTACATTTGAATAAGTTATGATATCCAAATTTGAAGAGTAAGGATAATATATACATTCATTAAGTGTACCTTTGAGGTACTTGAGTACTCTCTTTGTAGCATCCATGTGTGGCCTTCTAAGTGAGTGCATGAACTGAATAAGCACTCCCACACGATATGATATGTCTAGTCTTGTGTGAGTAGCATATATCAAGCTATCAACTAAGCTTTGATACTCTTTAGGATCATCAATCTCCTCGCCTTCATAAACACTTAGTTTATGGTTCAAATTCAAAGGTGTACTTGGAAGATTTTTTTCTCCATTCTAAACTTGAGAGGTATATCTTGAATGTATCTTCTTTTTTAGATACATCCCTTCATCTATATAAATCACTTGCGTACCTAGGAAATATATGTGCTCACCTAAGTCACTGATTTTGAAATCCTCTTGCATGCATATCTTCATCCTTTGAATGCCATTCAGACCATCACCTACCACAACAATATCATCTACATATACACATAGATAGATAACCTCGTTGTGATCCCTTTTGATAAATAGAGAAGGATCCGAGTTGCTAGGTTTCCATCCTTCATCTTGAAAAGTATGTAACAAACCTGTAATTCCAAGCTCTAAGAGCTTGTCTCAATCCATACAATGCTTTCTTAAGTATGCAAACATAAGACTGATTAGGGTTTTCAAGACTTGGTGGTTGTGAAATGTGTACCTCTTCACTTATCCAACCATTTAGGAACGCATTTTCCACATCAAGTTGGAGGAGTCTTGAATTTCTTGCAGTAGCTACACTCACCAATGTTGTGATTGTAGTCATCTTTGCAACTAGTGAGAATGTTTCCTTATAGTCTATACCATGATTTTGTGAGCATCCTTTCCCAACTAATCTTGGCTTGTTCTTGCAACTAATCATTTGAGTTTTTTTACTCTATATACCCATATGCAACCAATTACCTTTTGATGGGGTGACATTCGAACCAAATCCCAAGTTTCCATCTCCTTCAATGCATCTATTCTTCTTTCATGGACTTTTCCGATTAAGGTTTCCCTTTGCCTCTTCATACATTGAGGGTTCCTCCAAATTGAGTCATTTCCAAGTAGATTGAATGCTTTGTA
>MU263451.1:2500-7500 GCA_020310875.1 Ceratopteris richardii
TCCTAAAACAGGCGCATATTTCGAAGTCAATGTTTTGATCATTTCTCCTAGCACAGTTTAAAGTTTTGCATGAGTGAGGGCTTAATCTTTAAGTTAGAAGATAAGCTACTTATGTCTAAAAGCATTTTGTAAAACGGGTTCTATTCAAGGAGAACCAAGTCTTAAAGTTACAGGTGTAAAGTCGACTGTTTTGGATGACAGTTTCTGACATAGGTAACTGTGAAATCAATTTCTCAAGTTATACTTAATCTTTTGGAGTAATTCAACTTGGAATAGTTGCGCAATCTCTAGGAGATGATTCGTACAAAGTTTCATCAAAAACTTTACACGTTTGATAAGTCAATGTAAGGAAATAGTGCAGCAGACTTTTCTGTGTATCACCTTCTTCACAGATTTGTTCATCTTTTGATAATTAGAAGTTGATCCTCTAAAGAGTGGAAAGTTTTTGACTTATTCTTGGTATAGAGGTGCTCTAATCACAAGAATAGGTTATTCTTTTGGAGATTAACACTCTCCATCAGTGGTATCAGAGCAGGAGACATCAATTTGAAGAAAGAAGGATCCCGACTGCTGCAGATTCAAGAGATTCAACACTTGAAGGACTAAGAAGTGAAAGCTTGGAGTCAAAGCTCGAGGAGAAGACAAATTGACATCAAGAAAGGCAAAAGGAGTTCAATTCGAAGTAAAGGTACATACATTGTTTGTAAAGCTTGAAGTTTCAATACACAGGTGGATACAAGATGGGAGAAAGCTTGCAGATTGATAAGCTAGATAGGGAGAATTATCCAGCATGGTCCATGAGGATGGAAGCACACCTCATGAGCAAAGATCTTATATCATTTTATTACAGGAGATGAAGAAAAACCAGAGTTTGCAGATCCAAGTATTCCTACTAGGGAAGAACTTGCAATGTTGAAGACTTGGATGAGAAAGGATGCTCAAGCAAGGAGTATCATCTACATGGCTGTAAATGATTACCTTCTACCTCACATCAGAGGTTTAGAAAGTGCCACAGATGTTTGGAATGCTTTGGAAGAGCATTTCCAAAATACAACTAAGTCAAGGAAGTCCTCACTATGGGCTGAGTTCACAACCTTCAAGAAGAAGAGCTCACAATCAATTTCAGATTATGTGGCAAGGATGAAAGATATTGCAGATAGCTTGGGAGCAGTGGATGAAGATATTGAAGAAGAAAAGTTGGTAAGACAAATACTTACAGGTCTAAGAGGTGATGAGAAGTGGAAGCCTTTTATCTTGTCCATAGAATTGTCACTTGATCACTTTACTCCTGATCTTAATCAATTGCTAGGACACATGCTAACCTTTGAGCAGGATCTTAAAGGAGACAATGATAGAAGTACAAGTCAAGCTATGTACTCCAAAGACAAGAAAAAGAATGGCAAGGGAAAGCAATCAAATGATGATGAAGGGAATTCAAATCAAGCCAACTTCACAAAAGGGAAGACAAATTTCAGAGGTAAAGGAAGAGGAGGTAAGAACAAAGATAATGCTAAAGCTTGTTGGATTTGTGGCAGAACAAATCATTTGGCAAATGATTGTTGGTATAATAATCAAAGTGGAGGATACAACAATCAGAATTATAGTCAAAGAGGTAGAGGAGGCAGAAACCAAAGAGGCAATTTCAGAGGAAGAGGTGGTAGGACATCATATGGTAGAGGAGGTGGAAGAAACTTCCAATCTCAGTCCTACAACAATAATTATTACAATTATGCATCAGATCAGAAGGATGACATGACTCTTATCCTGAATGCAACTCATGAATCAATGGGAGAAGATCAAAGAGTGTTCTATATTGACTCAGGGTGCAGCAACCATCTGAGTGGGAATCTATCCTTGATGACTGATATGGAAGCAAGGGTGAATGGACATACAGTTCAAACAGGTGACAATACCAAACATAAAGTGGAGAGCATTGGATCAGTTAAGACAAAGAGTGGAAGTACACTTCTGAGCAAGGTACTTTATGTTCCAACTATTCCTAAAAATCTGATAAGTGTAGGGCAAATTGTGGAGAAAGGATATGAGGTAAGATTTACAAATGATGGTGTCTATGTACAAGATCCAAATCAGGGATATAGAAACATAATTGTAGGTAAAAAGGAAGGAAGATTGTTTACTCTCAAAGTCCAAGGTAATGTGGGACATGCATTGTTTACCTATGGAGGTCAAAAGATGTCTGAATTAGACCTATGGCATAAAAGGCTAGGTCATTTCAATGAGAGAGCTATAAAGGAGATGTCAAAGAATCAGGTGGTGCTTGGATTGCCAAACATTGAAGGGCAACATATGGTGTACAAGTGTGAAGCTTGTCAATTAGGTAAAGCACATAAAAGTTCTTATAACAAATCAGGGTACAAGTATTCAAACATGCTTGAATTGGTTCATACAGATGTATGGGGTCCCTCAAGGGACTATAGCATAAATGGATCCAGATATTATGTGTTGTTTGTTGATGATGCAACCAGGTGGATTACTTTGTATGTAATCAAGGACAAATCAGAAGTCTTCAAGACATTCAAACACTTTCATGCTTATGCAGAAAGGATCACAGGACAAAAGCTAAAGAGGTTAAGATCAGATGGAGGGGGAGAGTATTTCTCAAAAGAGTTTGATGATTATTTGTGGAATGCAGGTATCAAAAGAGAAGTAACTTGCAGGTACTCCCCTCAACAGAATGGAGTAGCAGAAAGGAGGAATAGGACTCTTGTAGAATTTGCAAGAGCCATGATGAAGGAAAAGAATTGTCCAAATTATTTATGGGCAGAGGCCATTAATACTGCAACATACCTTGTGAATAGGTTGCCTTGCAAAGCTTTGGATGGAGGAACCCCTTATGAAGCATGGTGGGGTAAGAAGCCTAGTCTTGATCATTGTAAAGTATTTGGATGTATTGCATATGCTTATGTTCCTTCACAATTAAGACATAAGCTAGAACCAAAAGCAGAGAAGTATGTTTTTATTGGATATGATGATAGACAGATGGGTTATAGGTTGTGGAGTCCATCCACAAAGCAATTTCTTGTTACTAAAGATGTAACATTTGATGAGCAAAACATATGGTATACAGGATCACCAAATGAGTATACAGGTGTTGAAGAAATTCAAAGGAAAGGAAAGGCAAAGGTAAAAGTATGTGAAGAAATTGTTGATGAAGTTGACTCTAGATGTAGAGTGCAGGATCATGTAGAAGAAGGGCCAAGATTTGATCCAGAATCAAATGAGGCTGAAACTTCAAGAAGTGCAGAAATCAGAAGATCTACAAGAGAAAGGAAAGAGCCTATAAGGTATAGTTATGATACATCTTTCCTAACAACAAAAGATTATGCCTACATTGTGAAAACAGAAGAAGATCCAACTACTTATGAAGAAGCCAAAGGTAAACAGAATTGGGAGAAGGCAATGCAAGAAGAGTATGATGCTCTACTTGAAAATGAAACTTGGGAATTAGTACCAAGACCAAAGAATCAGAAAGTCATTGGATGCAAGTGGGTATATAAAACAAAGAGGTTTGCAGATGGTAAGGTGTCTAGATATAAAGCTAGACTTGTGGTCAAAGGTTATGCCCAAACTTATGGGATAGATTATGATGAAACCTTTAGTCCTGTTGCTAAGATGTCTACAATTAGGACATTGATTGCTATTGCTGCTTGCAAAGGATGGAAATTATCACAATTGGATGTGAAGAATGCATTTCTTAATGGATACATTGCAGATGAAGTATATATGGAGCAACCAGAAGGCTTCATGGAGTCAATTGGATCAGATTATGTGTGTAAGCTCAAGAGAGCTTTATATGGGTTGAAGCAAGCCCCAAGAGCTTGGAATTACAGATTGGTCAAATTCTTGAATGAATGTGGTTTTCAAGCATCAAAGGCAGATAGTAGCTTGCTAGTGAAGGCAAGTGAAAATGGATACATTTACATGTGCATTTATGTTGATGATATTATTGTTACAGGAACAGATGCTCAAGGAATCAATGAACTCAAGAAGCAAATAGAGAAGGAGTTTAAGATAAGTGACTTGGGAAACTTATCTTATTTTTTAGGAATGCAGATTGTGTATACTCAACATGGAGTATATGTTTCACAAGAGAGATACTTGAAGAATCTTCTAGTCAAGTTTAACATGAAAGATAGCAGGACCTCAACTACACCATTGGAGGTAAATCATAAATTAAGCAGGTATGGAGGTGAAGAGTTCAATGACATGAAGAAATATCAGAGTTTGGTAGGTAGTCTAATCTATGCTACCTTGACAAGGCCAGATCTATCATATGCAGTAGGTGTGTTGTCACAATTCATGCATTGTCCAAAGAAGACTCATTGGATTGCAGCCCAAAGGGTACTCAGATATATCAAAGGAACCCTAAGTGAAGGTTTGTGTTATGGTTTCACTTCTGACACAAGAATCAAAGTGTTTAGTGATGCAGATTGGGCAGGTGACTCAGATGATAGAAGGTCTACTCATGGATATCTATGTTATGTTGGAGACAAGTTAGTGTCTTGGTGTTCAAAGAAGCAACACACAGTTGCTTTATCATCCACAGAAGCTGAGTATAAGGGAATGGTAGAAGCTGCAAAAGAAGTGATATGGTTGAAGACCTTGATGAAGAGTTTTGAGTTTGATCATAGTACTCCAATAATTTTTGGAGACAATATGAGTTCTTTGTATTTGGCAGCTAACCCTGTTTTTCATGCCAGGACTAAGCATATAGAGATTCAGTATCATTTCTTGAGGGAAAAGGTACTAGATAAAGAGATTGAAGTGATGTATACTCCAACAAAAGAACAAGTGGCAGATATGATGACAAAGAGTCTGGATGGACCTAAGTTACAAAGGTTCAAAGACATGGCAAGTATCAAGAAGACAGAGAAGACCTCAATTGATGATTGAGGGGGAGCTGTTGGTGCAGACCAATCACCAATTGAAGGCTTGGAAGATCAAATGATGAAGGAAGAATTAATTCCTAAAGTGTGGAA
>MU263451.1:17500-20000 GCA_020310875.1 Ceratopteris richardii
CCTGATCACAATTAGAAACTGAAAATTTGTACAGAGGTCAACCACCTATAGACTTAGACTTGTGCAAAAGCATTTTACAAAAGATCTAACACAGAAGGAGAAAAATCAGAAATATCGAGCGCAACATTTTCTTTATTTCTGAGAAATTTACAACTGAGTGATGAGAGAGTCTTAACTCACTTCTAAGATGTCTAATGACTCATACAACTCCTGATTACTTTATTCTCATGCTCTCTCATATTTGGCCCGACATTTTTCATAGTATATATAGACAAAAATTTACAAGCTTATGACTACTCAAAGATATAAGTGAACTATCTCTGAAATAATGTACATATGTGTACACATCTTTCAACTTCTGAATATGTCCTTCCTTCATGCTTCACAACTTGTTCTCTTCTCAAATCCTTGAATTCATTTCCATATCAAAACATCAATTGTTGATTGCCTTGCACCAACAGCTCCCCCTCAATCATCAATTGAGGTTTTCTCTATCTTCTTTATGCCTGCCATGTCTTTGAATATCTATAGCTTTGGTCCATCTAAACTTTTGGTAAGCATATCAGCTATCTGATCTTTTGTTGAAGTATGTATGACTTCAATCTCTTTAACCATCACCTTCTCTCTCAGAAAGTGATACTGAATCTCAATGTGTTTAGTCCTGGCATGAAACATAGGATTAGCAGCTAAATACAATGAACTCATGTTATCTCCATGAATAGTAGGTATACACTGAATGATGTCAAAACTCTTCATAAGAGTCTTAAGCCATATCACTTCCTTTGCAGCTTCAACCATACCTTTGTACTCAGCTTCTGTAGAGGATAAAGCAATTGTGTGTTGCTTCTTTAAACACCAAGAGATTAACTTATCTCCCACATAACACAAGTATCCATATGTTGATCTCCTATCATCAGGATTACCTGCCCAATCTGCATCACTATATATCTTGATGTTTGTATCCGATGTAAAATCATAATACAAACCCTCTTTTAGTGTACCCTTAATGTACCTCAACACTCTTTGACCTGCAATCCAATGTTCTTTCCTAGGGCAATGCATGAATTGAGACAAAACTCCAACTGCATATGATAAGTTAGGCCTAGTTAATGTAGCATAGATAAGACTACCAACCAAACTCTGATATAGCTTCAAATCCTTGAATTCTTCTCCACCATATCTGCTCAATTTGTGATTCACCTCCATTGGAGTAGGTGCTATCCTGCAATCATTCATCTTAAACTTGATTAATAAGTTTTTCAAATACCTTTCTTGAGTTACATACACTCCATGTTGAGTGTATGAGATCTCCATGCCCAAGAAGTATGACAAGTCTCCCAAGTCACTGATTTTGAACTCTTTCTCCATTTGCTTCTTTAGGATTTGAATGCCTTTCTCATCTGTACCTGTAAGAATTATATCATCAACATATATGCACATGTAAATGAACCCATCATCACTTGCTTTAACAAGCAAGCTACTATCTGCCTTAGATACTTGAAATCCAAGTTCTTTCAAGAACTTCACAAGTGTATAATTCCATGCCCTTGGGGCCTGCTTCAAACCATACAAAGCTCTCTTGAGCTTACATACATGATCTGGATACCTTCCATCTCTGAATCCTTGAGGTTGCTCCATGAAAACATCATCTGAAATGTAACCATTTAAAAAAGCATTCTTCACATCTAATTGACATAATTTCCAACCTTTACATGCAGCAATAGCTATGAGTGTCCTGATGGTTGTCATCTTTGCCACAGGACTATAGGTTTCATCATAATCAATACCATATGTCTGAGCAAACCCTTTCACAACAAGTCTAGGTTTGTATCTAGACACACTTCCATCTACAAACCTCTTTGTCTTGTAGACCCATTTGCATCCAATGATCTTCTGACTATTTGGTTTAGGAACCAAATCCCATGTCTGATTCTCCATTAATGCATCATATTCTTCCTGCATAGCTTTCTCCCAATTTTCCTTACCTTTTGCGTCTTCATATGTGGAAGGGTCTTCATTTGCCTTTATCATATAAGCATAATCTTTGGTAGCCAAAAACGAAGTGTCATAGCTATACCTTGTAGGTTGCCACTTGTGTCTTGATGACCTTCTGAGTTCTCCACTCCTTGAGGTTTCTGGTTCTTCACACTCAGGATCAAATCTTGGCACTTCTTCAACTTCAACCTGCACTCATTATTCTCCTCTTCATGAAATATCTGAACCTTTGATTTACCTTTCTTTTGACTCATAACTTCTTCATCACCTGTATTAATATTGATTGTACCTGCATACCAAGTACCTTGCTCATCAAGTGTAACATCTTTTGATACAAGAAAATGTTTTGTGGATGGACTCCACAACCTATATCGCATCTGCTTATCATCATAACCAATGAATACATATTTTTGAGCTTTAGGTTCTAACTTGTGTCTTAATTGTGATGGCACATATGCATATGCCAAACATCCAAATACTTTGCAATGATCCAAGATAGGTCTCT
>MU263451.1:37500-42879 GCA_020310875.1 Ceratopteris richardii
AGAATGGCAAGGGAAAGCAATCAAATGATGATGAAGGGAATTCAAATCAAGCTAATTTCACAAAAGGGAAGACAAATTTCAGAGGTAAAGGAAGAGGAGGTAAGAACAAAGATAATGCTAAAGCTTGTTGGATTTGTGGCAGAACAAATCATTTGGCAAATGATTGTTGGTATAATAATCAAAATGGTGGAAACAATAATCAGAATTATAGTCAAAGAGGTAGAGGAGGCAGAAACCAAAGAGGCAACTTCAGAGGAAGAGGTGGTAGGACATCATATGGTAGAGGAGGTGGAAGAAACTTCCAATCTCAATCCTACAACAATAATTATTACAATTATGCATCAGATCAGAAGGATGACATGACTCTTATCTTGAATGCAACTCATGAATCAATGGGAGAAGATCAAAGAGTGTTTTATATTGACTCAGGGTGCAGTAACCATCTGAGTGGAAATCTATCTTTGATGACTGATATGGAAGCAAGGGTGAATGGACATACAGTTCAGACAGGAGACAATACCAAACATAAAGTGGAGAGCATTGGATCAGTGAAGACAAAGAGTGGAAGTACACTTCTGAGCAAGGTACTTTATGTTCCTACTATTCCTAAAAATTTGATAAGTGTAGGGCAAATTGTGGAGAAAGGATATGAGGTAAGATTCACAAATGGTGGTGTTTATGTACAAGATCCAAATCAGGGATATAGAACCATAATTGCAGGTAAAAAGGAAGGAAGATTGTTTACTCTTAAAGTCCAAGGTAATGTGGGACATGCATTGTTTACCTATGGAGGTCAAAAGGTGTCTGAATTAGACCTATGGCATAAAAGGCTAGGTCATTTCAATGAGAGAGCTATAAAGGAGATGTCAAAGAATCAGATAGTGCTTGGATTGCCAAACATTGAAGGGCAACATATGGTGTACAAGTGTGAAGCTTGTCAATTAGATGTATGGGGACCCTCAAGGGACTATAGCATAAATGGATCCAGATATTATGTGTTGTTTGTTGATGATGCAACCAGGTGGATTACTTTGTATGTAATCAAGGACAAATCAGAAGTCTTCAAGACATTCAAACACTTTCATGCTTATGCAGAAAGGATCACAGGGCAAAAGCTCAAGAGGTTAAGGTCAGATGGAGGGGGAGAGTATTTCTCTAAAGAGTTTGATGATTATTTGTGGAATGCAGGTATCAAAAGAGAAGTAACTTGCAGGTACTCCCCTCAACAGAATGGAGTAGCAGAAAGGAGGAATAGGACTCTTGTAGAGTTTGCAAGAGCCATGATGAAGGAAAAGAATTGTCCAAATTACTTATGGGCAGAAGCTATTAACACTGCAACGTACCTTGTGAATAGGTTGCCTTGCAAAGCTTTGGATGGAGGAACCCCTTATGAAGCATGGTGGGGTAAGAAGCCTAGTCTTGATCATTGTAAAGTATTTGGATGTATTGCATATGCTTATGTTCCTTCACAATTAAGACATAAGCTAGAACCAAAAGCAGAGAAGTATGTGTTTATTGTATATGATGATAGACAGATGGGTTACAGGTTGTGGAGTCCATCCACAAAGCAATTTCTTGTTACTAAAGATGTGACATTTGATGAGCAAAATATGTGGTATACAGGATCATCAAATGAGTATACAGGTGTTGAAGAAATTCAGAGAAAAGGAAAGGCAAAGGTAAAGGTATGTGAAGAAATTGTTGATGAAGTTGACTCTAGATGTAGAGTGCAGGATCATGTAGAAGAAGGGCCAAGATTTGATCCAGAATCAAATGAGGCTGAAACTTCAAGAAGTGCAGAAATCAGAAGATCTACAAGGGAAAGGAAAGAACCTATAAGGTATAGCTATGATACATCTTTCCTAACAACAAGAGATTATGCTTACATTGTGAAAACAGAAGAAGATCCAACCACTTATGAAGAAGCCAAAGGTAAACAGAATTGGGAGAAGGCAATGCAAGAAGAGTATGATGCTCTACTTGAAAATGAAACTTGGGAACTAGTACCAAGACCAAAGAATCAGAAGGTCATTGGATGCAAGTGGGTATATAAAACAAAAAGGTTTGCAGATGGTAAGGTGTCTAGATATAAGGCTAGACTTGTAGTCAAAGGTTATGCCCAAACTTATGGGGTAGATTATGATGAAACCTTTAGTCCTGTTGCTAAGATGTCTACAATTAGGACATTGATTGCTATTGCTACTTGTAAGGGATGGAAAATTATCACAATTGGATGTGAAAAATGCATTTCTAAATGGATACATTGCAGATGAAGTATATATGGAGCAACCAGAAGGCTTCATGGAGTCAATTGGATCAGATTATGTGTGTAAGCTCAAGAGAGCTTTATATGGGTTGAAGCAAGCCCCAAGAGCTTGGAATTACAGATTGGTCAAGTTCTTGAATGAATGTGGATTTCAAGCATCAAAGGCAGATAGTAGCTTGCTAGTGAAGGCAAGTGAAAATGGATACATTTACATGTGCATTTATGTTGTTGATATTATTGTTACAGGAACAGATGCTCAAGGAATCAATGAACTCAAAAGACAAATAGAGAAGGAGTTTAAGATAAGTGATTTGGGAAACTTATCTTATTTTCTAGGAATGCAGATTGTGTATACTCAACATGGAGTATATGTTTCACAAGAGAGATACTTGAAGAATCTTCTGGTCAAGTTTAACATGGAAGATTGCAAGACCTCAACTACACCATTGGAGGTAAATCATAAATTAAGCAGGTATGGAGGTGAAGAGTTCAATGACATGAAGAAATATCAGAGTTTGGTAGGTAGTCTAATCTATGCTACCTTGACAAGGCCAGATCTATCATATGCAGTAGGTGTGTTGTCACAATTCATGCATTGTCCAAAGAAGAATCATTGGATTGCAGCCCAAAGGGTACTCAGATATATCAAGGGAACCCTAAGTGAAGGTTTGTACTATGGTTTCACTTCTGACACAAGAATCAAAGTGTTTAGTGATGCAGATTGGGCAGGTGACTCAGATGATAGAAGGTCTACTCATGGATATCTATGTTATGTTGGAGACAAGTTAGTGTCTTGGTGTTCAAAGAAGCAACATAAAGTTGCTTTATCATCCACAGAAGCTGAGTATAAGGGAATGGTAGAAGCTGCAAAGGAAGTGATATGGTTGAAGACCTTGATGAAAAGTTTTGAGACTGATCATAGTACTCCAATAATTTTTGGAGACAATATGAGTTCTTTGTATTTGGCAGCTAACCCTGTTTTTCATGCCAGGACTAAGCATATAGAGATTCAGTATCATTTCTTGAGGGAAAAGGTACTAGATAAAGAGATTGAAGTGATGTACACTCCAACAAAAGAACAAGTGGCAGATATGATGACAAAAAGCTTGGATGGACCTAAGTTACAAAGGTTCAAGGACATGGCAAGTATAAAGAAGACAGAGAAAACCTCAATTGATGATTGAGGGGGAGCTGTTGGTGCAGACCAATCACCAATTGAAGGCTTGGGAGATCAAATGATGAAGGAAGAATCAATTCCTAAAGTGTGGAAGAAGATTACATTCAGAGGACAAGAGAAGTGTACATATATGTACATTAGCATAGTCATAGATGACTTAGATCTTTTGTTCAGTAAGAATCATGTACAAATTATCTATAAATACTTTGAGAAAAGTCGGGGCATATATGAGAGCATATGTGACATTAGTTAGAAGTTAAGAATGAGGGAGATAGAAGTCATGTGATAGAG
This sequence comes from Ceratopteris richardii, assembly GCA_020310875.1. Lineage (NCBI taxonomy): Eukaryota > Viridiplantae > Streptophyta > Polypodiopsida > Polypodiales > Pteridaceae > Ceratopteris > Ceratopteris richardii. The sequence continues at coordinate 41,235 of MU263451.1, forward strand.
AAAACGTTAGTTGTGTTAGCTCTCATCACTCAGTTGTATTTTCTCTGAGTAAATGAAAATTTTTGCGCCCGATGTTTCTGCGTGTTCTCCTTCTACAGTAGATCAATTGTGAAATGCTTTTGTACAAGTCTAAGTTGAGAGTTGCTTAACCTCTGTGCAAAGTTTTAGCTTCCAATTGTAATCAGGCTGAGTGAATTAAGTGTAGGAACATTCATATGTGAAGTGTGCTCACAGGTTCCTAAAACAGGCGCATATTTCGAAGTCAATGTTTTGGTCATTTCTCCTAGCACAGTTTAAAGTTTTGCATGAGTGAGGGCTTAATCTTTAAGTTGGAAGATAAGCTACTTATGTCTAGAAGCATTTTGTAAAACGGGTTCTATTCAAGGAGAACCAAGTCTTAAAAGTTACAGGTGTAAAGTCGACTGTTCTGAGTAACAGTTTCTGACATAGGTAACTTGTGAAATCAATTTCTCAAGTTATACTTAATCTTTTGAAGTGATTCAACTTGGAGTAGATGCGCAATCTATAGGAGATACTTCGTACAAAGTATCATAAAAAACTTTACACGTTTGATAGGTCAATGTGGAAAAATAGTGCAGCAGACTTTTCTGTGTTTCATCTTCTTCACAGATTTGTTAATCTTTTGGTAATTAGCAATTGATCCTCCAAATTAGTGGAGTGTTTGACTTATTCTTGGTATAGAGGTGTTCTAATCACAAGAATAAGTTGTTCTTTTGGAGATTAACACTCTCCATCATCTATCTATCTATCTGTCTATCTATCTATCTATCGATCTATCTATCTATCTATCTATCTATCTATCTATCTATCTATCTATCTATCTATCTATCTATCTATCTATCTATCTATCTATCTATCTATCTATCTCTATCTATCTATCTATCTATCTATCTATCTATCTATATCTATCTATCTATCTATCTATCTATCTATCTATCTATCTATCTATCTATCTATCTATCTATCTATCTATCATCTATCTATCTATCAATCTATCTATCATTCTATCTATCTATCTATCTATCTATCTATCTATCTAACTATCTAACTATATATATATATATATATATATGTATGTATCTATCTATCTATATATCTATCTACCTATCTTTCTATCTATCTATCTATCTATCTATCTATCTATCTATCTATCTATCTATCTATCATCTATCTATCTATCTATCTATCTATCTATCTATCTATCTATCTATCTATCTATCTATCTATCTATCTATCTATCTATCTATCTATCTCTCTTCTATCTATCTATCTATCTATCTATCTATCTATCTATCTATCTATCTATCTATCTATCTATCTATCTATCTATCTATCTATCTATCTATCTATCTATCTATCTATCTATCTATCTATCTAATCTATCTATCTATATCTATCTATCTATCTATCTATCTATCTATCTATCTATCTATCTATCTATCTATCTATCTATCTATCTATATCTATCTATTAGCTATCTATCTATCTATCTATCTATCTATCTATCTATCTATCTATCTATCTATCTATCTATCTATCTATCTATCTATCTATCTATCTATCTATCTATCTATCTATATCTATCTATCTATCTATCTATATCTATCTATCTATCTATCTATCT
>MU263452.1:0-15000 GCA_020310875.1 Ceratopteris richardii
ATTAGGACCATCACGAGACTGTCCACCTACAAAAAGAGGCAGCAAAGTATCATACACGTCTTTGGAGCTAACATATGTCTCCTTCCCACATGAAAGTAAAGGCTGAATAGAAAAACATTTACTACTTTATCATTCAATTTCCTGCGATGTTGTTCATGCATTAATGCATATGCCAGACAACCAAAAACACATAGGTGAGAAACAAATGCCTTAGGACCATGCCAAGCCTCATATGGAGTGGTAGATTGCAATGCTTTAGTGGGATACCTGTTAACTACATATGCTACACACATGACAGCCTCAAGCCAAAAAACTATGTGGTAAAGGCTGACTCTTGGCAATACACCTTGCCATCTCCATGAGTGACTTGTTCTTTTGTTCAACAACTCCATTCTATTGAGATATATATGACATTGTACACTGGTGTTTTATCCCATGTTCAGCTAGAAATTCATTGAATTTAGAAGACATATATTTCCCCCCTTGATCAAAACGGAGGCCGGTTCCCATTTTACATGCTGACAAATTTTCAGCCAAAACTAAAAATTGTTTGAAGCACATAAACACTGCTGACTTTACTTTGAGTGAGTATACATGCATGCCTAGAGAAATCATCAATGAAAGTGTAAAGATAGTTCCTAGAGGAAGTTGTCTACATAGGACCATAGACATCACTATGAACAAGCTGTAATTTCTAAGTAGCTCGAACTAAACCATCTTTTGGGAAGGAGGAACGCTGCATTTTGCCCAAAATATAGCCTTCACAAACATGTTTTGTGGGTGCCTCAAGTTTGGCAAAGAGGACACCATTTCAGATTTCTGCAGGTATAGCAAGCTAGCAAACTTCAGATGACCAAAGCGTGCATGCCAAAGCTTTGCATCTGACATAGCTTGAGAATTATGTATTGCACATGCCAAATCATTCACATATTTTTCATAGTCTATGAGGTTATATAGCCCATGACATGAAATGCAAGAAGCAATAATCACGTCGCCATTTGACAGATCATGAACTGTACATCTCTCATTCACAAATTTCATAACCAAGACAATCTTGGCTAAAGTCGAAACTGATAATAGATTCTTCTTGATCCCTGACACAAATAAAGCATCTGACAATGTAAAAGAACTGTTGGAGACCTCTAAATCTCCAAAGTTTTGATCTATACTGATTTAAGATCACCTCTATATCAGTTATGGACCAAACTTTACACACATGTTATCTTCATTTACCAAAAATTTCAACTATCACTTCTCTGAGTGAAAATCTTCATTCTTCAACAGTCTGCTTCAATGATTGACTTCATTACCTACACATATCTTCAGATTTCTTCAAACCAATGATGCATATATCTCCACACTACCTTTGCGCAATCATATCAACCATTAGTCCTTCAAAAGAATCATTAAAACTTTAATTTGATCCTTAAGATCAAAAGTATGTCAGAAACTATCTTCTTGAACAGACGACTTTGACATAGGTAACTTCTAAGCTTGATTTCTCACAGCATAGATCCCCTTTTGCTAAATGCTTTTAGCCATAGCTTCCTTACCTTCTAACTTACATTTTGAATGTGACTCATAAAAAATGTTACACTGAGCACTGAGATCTGAGCAAAACCTTGACACGAAAAAGTGTTGCGACTCTGAGAGGTCTACCTGCAGACTTTACATACACATGTTCCTATTGATCATAATCATAGCATGAAAGGAATTAGACCATGAAAATTTGAACCTAGCTTCATTAAATTCTAGATTAGATGTGTACAAAAGGATTTCTGATCCACATGATCACGCTGAGAGAAATCACAGAAAGATCCGATGCTAACTCGTGAAGATGACTCTCTACACATCTATTTTAATGACACTTGGCTCTAATGACTGTCTCTCATGTATTTCTTTACATCATTGAATTATATACATATGATTCTAGACTTATCCCATGTCTATTACATTACTCCTTACCATCCTAAGGATCATCTACACTCATAGTACAAGAATTTCCATCTGTAATGTACATATGTATACAATCTTCACTTATGAGATCTCTTCACTTTCTCAAATGAATTCTTTCACTTCAATCTGATCATTGACATGCTTCAGGCTCTTTGTAATCATCAATTTGTGATTTTTTTGTTCCAACAACTCCCCCTCAATCACGAATTGTGATTATTCCATTCTTCTTTACTCATGCCCATCTCTTGAACCTCTGTAACTTAGGTCCATCCAAGCTTTTTGTCAACATATCTGCAACTTGCTCTTTGTTGGAGTATAGAACACTTCAATCTCTTTATCAAGTACCTTTTCCCTCAAGAAATGATACTGAATCTCTATGTGCTTAGTTTTGGCATGAAAAACAGGATTAGCTGCCAAATACAATGAACTCATATTGTCTCCAAAAAATAATTGGAGTAGGCTCTGATCAGTTCCAAAACTCTTCAACAAGGTCTTTAACCATATCACTTCTTTTGTAGCCTCTACCATTCCTTTATACTCAGCTTCTGTGGATGACAAAGCAACTATATGTTGCTTCTTTGAGCACAAAGAAACTAATTTATCTCCAATATAATAGAGATACCCATGAGTGGACCTTCTATCATCTGAATCACCTGCCCAATCGGCATCACTAAACACTTTGATTCTTGTATCAGAAGTAAATCCATAATACAAACCTTCACTTAGGGTTCCTTTGATATATCTGAGTACCCTTTGAGCTGCAATCCAATGAGTCTTCTTTGGACGATGCATAAATTGTGATAACACACCTACTGCATATGATAGGTCTGGCCTTGTCAAGATAGCATAGATTAAACTACCTACCAAACTCTATTTCTTCATGTCATTAAACTCTTCGCCTCCATATCTGCTCAATTTATAATTTACCTCCAATGGTGTGGTTGAAGGCTTGCAATCTTCCATGTTGAACTTGACCAGAAGATTCTTCAAGTATCTTTCTTCTGCAACATATACTCCATGTTGAGTATACACAATCTGCATTCCTAAGCAATAAGATAAGTTTCCCAAGTCACTTATCTTAAACCTCCTTCTCTATTTGTTTCTTAAGCTCCTTGATTCCTTCAGCATCTGTACCTGTGACAATAATATCATCAACATAAATACACATGTATATGTATCCATTTTCACTTGCCTTCACTAGCAAGCTATTATCTGCCTTTGACACTTTAAATCCACATTCATTCAAGAACTTAACAAGCCTATAATTCCATGCTCTTGGGGGCTGCTTCAAACCATACAAAGCTCTCTTGAGCTTACACACATAATCTGATCCAATTGAATCCATGAAACCTTCTCGTTGTCCCATGTATACTTCATCTGCAATGTATCCATTCAGAAATGCATTCTTCACATCTAATTGTGATAACTTCCATCCTTTACAAGCAGCAATAGCAATCAATGATCTAATTGTAGACATCTTGGCAATAGGACTAAAGGCTTCATCATAATCTACCCCATAAGTTTGGGCATAACCTCTAACCACAAGTCTAGCCTTGTATCTAGACACTTTTTCATCTGCAAACCTTTTTGTTTTATATACCCACTTACATCCAATGACCTTCTGATTCTTTGGTCTTGGCACCAATTCCCATGTTTCATTTTCAAGTAGAGCATCATACTCTTCTTGTATTGGCTTCTCCCAATTCTTTTTGCCTTTAGCTTCTTCATATGTGATTGGATCCTCTTCTGTCTTCACAATGTAAGCATAATCTTTTGTTGTTAGGAAAGATGTATCATAGTTATACCTGATAGATTCTTTTCTTTCTCTCAAAGATCTTCTGACCTCTGCACTTCTTGAAGTCTCAGCCACATTTGATTCTGGATCAAATCTTGGCCCATCTTCAACATTGTTGGGCAATTACTTTTATAATCAACATCATCAATATCTTCTTCATACACACTTACTTTTGTCTTCCCTTTCCTTTGTATTTCTTTAACATCTGCATAATCATTTGTTGACCCTGTATACCATGTACTTTGCTCATCAAATGTAACATCTTTGGTAACAAGAAATTGCTTTGTGGATGGACTCCACAATCTGTAACCCATTTGTCTATCATCATACCCAATAAACACATACTTCTCTGCTTTGGGTTCTAGCTTATGTCTCAATTGTGGCGGAACATAAGCATATGCTAAACATCCAAATACGTTACAATGATCAAGAGTAGGTCTCTTACCCCACCATGCTTCATAAGGTGTTCTTCCATCCAAAGCTTTACAAGGTAACCTATTCACAAGGTATGTTGCAGTATTGATAGCTTTTGCCCATAAGTAATTTGGACAATTCTTTTCTTTCATCATTGCTCTTGCAAACTCTACAAGAGTTCCATTTCTTCTTCTGCAAATCCATTTTGTTGAGGGGAGTACCTGCAAATTACTTCTCTTTTTATACCCGCATTCCACAAATAATCATCAAAATCTTTAGAGAAATACTCTCCCCCTCCATCTAATCTCAACCTCTTGAGCTTTTTTCCTATAATCCCTTCTGCATAAGTATGATAATGCTTGAATGTCTTGAACACTTCTGATTTGTCCTTGATTACATATAAAGTTATCCATCTGGTTGCATCATCAACAAACAACACATAATATCTGGATCCATTTATGCTATAGTCCCTTGAAGGACCCCACACATCTGTATGAACCAATTCAAGCATATTTGAATACTTGTACCCTGATTTATTGTATGAACTTTTGTGTGCTTTACCTAATTGACAAGCTTCACACTTGTACACCATATGTTGCCCTTCAAAATTTGGCAAACCAAGCACCACATCATTCTTTGACATTTCCTTTATGGCTCTCTCATTGAAATGACCTAGCCTTTTATGCCATAGGTGTAATTCAGACATCTTTTGACTTCGATAAGTAAATAGAGCATGCCCCACATTACCTTGGGCTTTGAGAGTAAACAACCTTCCTTGCTTTTTACCTGCAATGATATTTCTATATCCTTGATTTGGATCTTGCACATAAACACCATCATTTGTGAATCTCACTTCATATACCTTCTCCACAATTTGCCCTACACTTATCAAGTTTTTAGGAATAGTAGAAACATAAAGTACCTTGCTCAAGAGTGTACTTCCACTCTTGTCTTTACTGATCCAATGCTCTCCACTTTATGCTTGGTGTTGTCACCTGTTTGAACTGTATGTCCATTTACCTTTGCTTCCATATCAGTCATCAATGATATATTGCCACTCAGATGATTGCTACATCTTGAGTCAATATAGAACACCATTTGGTCTTCTCCTACTGCTTCATGAGTTGCCTTCAAGATGAGAGTCATGTCATCCTTCTGATCTGATGCATAATTATAATAATTGTCATTGTAGGACTGAGACTAAAAACTTTTTCCACCTCCTCTAGCATATGATGTCCTACCACCTCTTCCTCTGAAGTTGCCTCTTTGGTTTCTGCATCCTCTACCTCTTTGATTGAAGCTTTGGTTATTTCTTCCCCCATTTTGATTGTTATACCAACAATCATTTGCCAAATGATTGGTTCTGCCACAAATCCAACAAGCTTTAGTATTATCTTTGTTCTTACCTCCTCTTCCTTTACCTCTGAAGTTCATTTTTCCTTTTGTAAAGTTAGCTTGACTTGAAGTTCCTTCATCATGAGTTGACTGCTTCCCTTTGCCATTATTTTTCTCGTCCTTGGAGTACATAGCTTGACTTGCACTCATATCATTGTCTCCCTTAATGTCCTGCTCAAAAGTTAGCATGTGTCCTAGCAATTGATTAAGATTAGGAGTAAAGTGATCTAGTGAAAATTCTATGGACAATATGAAAGGCTTCCACTTCTCATCTCCTCTCAAACCTGTAAGTATTTGCCTTACCAACTTATCTTCTTCAATGTCTTCATCTACTGCTCCCAAGCTATCTGCAATATCCTTCATCCTTGCCACATAATCAGAAATTGATTGTGAACTCTTCTTCTTGAAGGTTGTGAATTCTTCCCATAATGAGGACTTCCTTTACTTGGTTGTGTTTTGGAAATGCTCTTCCAAAGCATTCTGCACATCTGTTGCACTTTCTAATCCTCTGATGTGAGGTAGAAGATAATCATTTACAACCATGTAAATGATGCCCCTAGCTTGAGCATCCTTTCTCATCCAATTCTTCAAACCTGCAAGTTCCTCCCTAGTTCGAACACTAGGATCTTCAAACTCAGGCTTTTCTTCTTCTCCTGTAATGAATGCCATCAAATCTTTGCTCAGGAGGTGTGCCTCCATCCTCATGGACCAAGCTCGATAGTTCTCCCTATCTAGCTTATCAATCTCCAAGCTTTCTCCCATCTTTGATCTTCTGTGTCTGCAACTACTATGATTTATGATAATAGAGTGTACCTTTGATATGAATCTTTAATCCTTCTTGATCCTTTGAACTCGTACTTTACACTTCTTCAGATTATCTTCAAGAATTTGGCTTTGTCCACCTTCAATAAGAAGGAACTTCAATATCTGCAACAGTCGGAACTTCCAATGCCTTTACTTCACTTGTATTGCACCTTGAGCTCTGACACCACTATTTGAGACGTCCAAATCTCCAAAGGTTTGATCTATACTGATTTAAGATCACCTCTATATTAGTTATGGATGAAACTTTACACAAATGTTATCTTCATTTACCAAAACTTTAAACTATCACGTCTCTGAGTGAAAATCTTCATTCTTCAACAGTCTGCTTCAATGATTGACTTCATTACCTTCACATATCTTCAGATTTCTTCAAACCAATGATGCATATATCTCCACACTACCTTTGCACAATCATATTAACCATTAGTCCTTCAAAAGAATCATTAAAACTTTAATTTGATCCTTAAGATCAAAAGTATGTCAAAGACTGTCTTCTTGAACAGATGACTTTGACATAGGTAACTTCTAAGGTTGATTTCTCATAGCATAGATCCCCTTTTGCTAAATGCTTTTAGCCATAGCTTCCTTACCTTCTAACTTAGATTTTTAATGCTCACTCATCAAAAACTTTACACTGAGCACTGAGGTCTGAGCAAAGCATTGACACAAAAAAGTGCGTGACTCTGAGTGGTCTACCTGCAGACTTTACATACACATGTTCCTGTTGATCATACTCATAGCATGAAAGGAATTAGACAATGAAAATTTGAACATAGTTTCATTAAATTCTAGATTATATGTGTACAAAAGGATTTTTGATCCACATGATCAAGCTGAGAGAAATCAGAGAAAGATCAGACGCTAACTCGTGAAGATGACTCTCTACACATCTATCTTAATGACACTTGGCTTCTAATAATTACTCTCTCTCATGCATTTCTTTACATCATTGACCTATATACATATTATTCTAGACTTATCCCATGTCTATTACATTACTCCTTACCATCCTAAGGATCATCTACACTCATAGTACAAGAATTTCCATCTTTAATGTACATATGTATACAATCTTCACTTCTGAGATCTCTTCACTTTCCCAAATGACTTCTTTCACTTCAATCTGATCATTGACATGCTTCAAGCTCTTTGTAATCATCAATTTGTGATTGTTTTGTTCTAACAACAACTACCATCAATAGTAGGCAGAATGACCTTACCAACTCCCATAATAGGATAAGTGGAGTTGTTGGCACATGTGATAATATTCCTTGTAGGGGCAGGCTCAAGTGAAGTGAAGAAATAGTGTTGTGATGTAATATGTTTGGTTGCTCCACTATCAAAGTACCAAACATTTAACTCCTTTGCAGACATACACTGCTCATGAGAAGATGGGTCAAAACTGCAAACAGTAGTAAACACCCATTCTTCATTTTGCACAAGATTAACAGACTCTGTTTTTTATGAAGAGGCCTCTACAACAACCATTCTAGCCTCTTTTTTATTTGCCTCCTTTGCAACCAGTTTTGGACAATTCTTTATGACGTGATTGTTTCCTTTATAGTACTTACAAAAACATTTTGGCTTTTTTGATTCCTTCTCATCTTTGTCTTCCTTCTTCAAATGTGCAGCATTTGCAGATTTCTGCTTACAAGTAGATGATCTCCATTTACCTTTGCCCTTCTGGCTAGCCGGGAAAGATTGATTTGCCACATGCATAATGGACGTGTTCTATCGAGACTCATCTTCCTGAAACAAAATAGAGACTAAATCCTCAAATATCAAGGCATTTGGATTTTCTTTCATCATCAAATGAAGAGTAGAAGCAAAACTGTGATATGAATTAGGAAGACGATTTAGAAAAGTCTGCACAAGTCAGCTATCTAGTATAACTTCATTAGTAGAAATCAATTGTTCCTTCAATTCTTTGATCTTTGTCAGAAAATTGTCCATAGAATCACCTTCATTCATGTGCTCACTCTCCAACTGTTTTCGGAGGTAAGCAACATGAGCCTCATTGTTTGCTTGGTATAAAGTGGAAAGTGTTTCCCAAGCATCCTTAGCTATTCTACAAGAGTGAATGTGGGAAATAATGTCACGTTTGATAGAAAAAGCTATCAATGCATGTGCTTGAGCATCTCTGCCATCCCAATGAATTTGCTCTATAGTAGGTGCAGCAAAAAACTATAGCACGAACATGAATTTGTAGAATATCACCATCTTCAATGCCATCTACATCAGCTTCAATACCTGTATTTATAGGTGAAATAGGATCTTTTTCAACACCCTACACAATATTCCACAGTCCTTTTATGACCAATACATGATGCATCATATAAGCCGATAATAGGTAATTCATACCATCCAAATTATCCTCAACACCCAACACATAGAATACATCACTGATTTCAGCCATGGCCATTGACTAAACTACCCTGATGCAAAAAATTGATTGTATCTCAAAACATTGTACAAAACTACCATGTCGAATGGTACTAAACCTGTAGTAGACTTCGAGATGCCTATACTGGCAAACTAAAACCTGTATATACCTTTCACACAAAAAGATGAAATAGCATGCACAAGCACTGTGATAGTGCATTACGAGGTTGAAACGAGCTCAGATCGTGATTTCAGCACCACAAAGCAAAGAGAATTGCACCCAACAAAAACACATTTTATTGCTTTATCATCCAATTTCCTAAGATGTTGTTCAGGTATTAATGCATATGCCAGACAACCAAAAACACATAGGTGAGAAACAGATGCCTTACGACCATGCCAAGCTTCATATGGAGTGATAGACTGCAATGCTTTAGTGGGACACCTCTTAACTACATATGCTACACACATGACAGCCTCAAGCCAAAAACTATGTGGTAAAGGCTGACTCTTCACCATACACCTTGCCATCTCCATGCGTGACTTGTTCTTTCGTTCAACAAATCCATTTTATTGAGATGTATACAACACTGTACATTGGTATTTTATCCCATGTTTAGCAAGAAATGCATTGAATTCAGAAAACATATATTCCCCCTTCATCAGAACGGAGGGTTCCCATTTTACATGTTGATAGATTTTCAATCAAAACCAAAAACTATTTGAAGCACATAAACACTTCCGGATTTGCTTTGAGTGGGTATACCCATGCATGCCTAGAGAAATCATCAATGAAAGTTAGGAAGTAAAGATAGTTCCTAGAGGAAGGTGTCGGCATAGGAAACATGGTGTCTTCGCCCAAAATACAGCCTTCACAAACATGTTTTCTGGGTGCCTCAAGTTTGGGCAAAGAGGACACCATTTTAGATTTCTGAAGGTGTAGCAAGCTAGCAAAATTCAGATGATCAAAGTGTGCATGCCAAATCTTTGCATCTCACATAGCCTGAGAATCATGTATTGCACATGCCAAATCATTCACAGATTTTTCATAGTTTATGAGCATATATAGCCCATGACATAAAATGCGAGAAGCAATAATCATGTCGTCATTTGACAGATCATGAACTGTGCATCTGTCATCCACAAATTTCACAACCAAGCCAATCTTGGCTAAAGTTGAAACTCACAACAAATTCTTCTTGATCCCTGGCACAAATAAAGCATCTCACAATGTAAAAGAATACCATTAATAGTAGTCAGAATGATCTTACCAACTCCCATAATAGGATAGGCGGAGTTGTTGGCACATGTGACAGTATTCCCTGTAGGGACAGGCTCAAGTGAAGTGAAGAAATAGTGCTGTGAGTTAATATGTTTGGTTGCCCCACTGTCAAAGTACCAAACATCTAAGTCTATCGTAGACATACACTACTCACGAGAAGATGGGTCAAACTGCAAACAATAGTAAACACCCATTCTTCATTTTTCACAAGATTACCAAACTCTGTTTTTGGTGAAGAGGCCTCTTTATGACATGATTGTTTTCTTTAGAGTACTTACAAAAAAATTTCTGCTTTTCTGATTTCATCTTATCTTTGTCTTCCTTCTTCAAATGTGCAGCATTTGCAGATTTTTGCTTACTAGTAGATGATCTCCATTTACCTTTCCTCTTCTCGGTAGCCAGGAAAGCTTGATCTACAACACACGCAATGGACGTGTTCTATCGAGACTGATCTTCCTGCAACAAAACAGAGACTAAATCCTCAAATATCAAGGCGTTTGGATTTCATTTCATCATCAAACGAAGAGTAGAAGCAAAACTCTGATATGAATTAGGAAGATCATTTAGAAAGTCTGCACAAGCGAGCTATCTAGTATAACTTCATCAGCAGAAATCAATTGTTCCTTCAAATATTCCTTGACCTTTGTCAAAAAATTGTCCATAGAATCACCTTCATTCATGTGTTCACTCTCCAATTGTTTTTAGAGGTAAGCAACATGAGCCTCATTGTTTGCCTGGTATAAAGTGGTAAGTGTTTCCCAAGCATCCTTAGCTATTCTACAAGAGTGAATGTGGGAAATAATGGCACGTTTGATAGACAAGGCTATCAATGCATGTGCTTGAGCATATCTGACATCCCAATGAATTTGCTCTATAGTAGGTGCACCAAAAACTATAGCACGAACATGAATTTGTAGAATATCACCATCTTCGATGCCATCTACATCAGCTTCAGTACTAGTATTTGCAGGTGAAATAGGATCTTTTTCAACACCTTGCATAATATTCCACAGTCCTTTTGTGAACAATACATGATGCATCATATAAGCCCATAATAGGTAATTCGTACCATCCAAATTATCTTCAACACCCAACATACATAACACATCATTGATTTCAGCCATGGCCACCGACTAAAATACCCTGATGCAAAAAATTGACTGTATCTTTCTCCATTTGTTGAGCTTCATTGAATTCCTAGGCCATGAAGTGGAAGGTTAAGCTTACATGTTTTTCAATCAGATTCCATGGATGCTATGCCAAAGAGCTCACTTTCTCCAATAGGTGACAAAAACCTTTTGAGCAAGTGGGTGGATGCCAGAATCACTTGCTTTCGTGACGATTAGGTGTGAAATACATATAGATGTTCTTAATGTTGTAAGAGATAAGATCTCGATGAATAGTGATTTCCAAAATCCAATGAACCCTCGCTTGATCAAAGAAAATGTGAATTTCTATTGCCACTCTTTAAAGTTCTTCAAGTGATAGAGGGTTCTTGCAGTGAGATGTCTACTAGATTGGGAGTTGATGACATGGGTGAGGGGTTTCTCAACAAGTTGGGATGGTGTACATGTTCATTTCTTTCTTCTAAGGAACAAGAGGGCTCCCTTCTTGAGACTGAGAGAGACACAATACCATTTACCATATTAAGGGCCACTTTGTTCTCCAATAATAGTGTAGACAAAGGATACCTTCTTTTGTGAAGTTATGATCCTCACACACTAAACATTTCGCATAGGTACAATCATTCCTTGTATGGATGAGAAGTTCATTTCTTCTACAAAACTTAATTGTTCTACTTCGAATACCTATGAGATGGACCTGATCCATAGCAAGGATAGTTCCTTTGTTTCTTTGAACATCAACTATCCTTGCTTATATGGATGAGAACTTAATTTCCTCTACAACACTTAATTGCGTTACTTCGAGTACCTATGAGATTGGACTACATAGCAAGGATAGTCCCTTTGTTTCTTTGAACATCAGCCATCTTTTAGTTTCCTATATAGCTTTGGATTATTTGATTCTTTGAGTGCAAATGTGATATGAAAATCCTTCCATGTAAGGCCAAGCTTTAGACAAGGTCTCATCATTGCTAAACATGCAAGGAAACGAATACGGTCGTTGAGACTCACTTCATGGGAGTTTTGTGGGTATTCTTGTTGGTTTTCTAAAACTCTGTAAGTCCTGTGCTTGCACTTCTTCTTATAACCTTGGTTTTCTTGCTTCCTATCTTGTCAACTTGTAATTATTTTGAGATGTCTTTGTTCAATGGCTCTTGGTATAATGATGATTTCACTTGGCAATCACGAAGTAGCTAGGTATTACATCACCTTCTAACAAAGATACTTGGATGGAACTTTTATTTGAGATATGATTTACTAAAACTGTTCCAAATCCTCATTTTTGAAGCTTCTTTATATGTCGCTTAAATGTACACATTAGAATTAAGTGTCACACTTTTAATCATTTGTCTTCAACATGTTTGTTGAAGCATGCCTTCTATCGCCTTTTGTTAGCATAGATCCTTACTTAATAGACAACATTGAGCAAGTTTATAAAAGAGCAACTAAACTGAGTGAAATATTTGATAGACATAGTGCTATCCATAACTTAATGGATGACTGAGCGTTGATATAACTTAGAAGACAATAAATAAACTATCGGAATAATTATGACACCAAATTCTATAGAGAAGAGAAAAAAAGAAAATCGTGAACTTTTGATGTATTATAAAGGGCTTGGTTTATAATGCGTAAGACATGGAACAACACTGAGGGCACTAATTCCTCATATTTTTCAAGAACTTGTTCTTGAATCTTGCAAAAGGCCAAACACACAGCTAGCTACTCGGTTAGGATGTTCTTGTGGCAGGAAGCCCCTTGGATCAAGTTCTACCAATGGATCCACAACTTTCGTCTCACCTCAGCATTCACCTCTTTTATCAATCCTCTCTAGCATCACCCTCCTCGTCGGTTCCCACACCTTTAGCGGTTCCCCAATGACACTCTTGTCCATTGCTTGCCGATCAATATAAGGTGCTTCTAAGCTCAATACTCCATACCTTCTCCATTATTACACATCTCCAAGTCTTCAAACAAGTTTAACCCCACTTGGTAACTCTGCGTTCTCTCCTAGCCCTTGTGTCTATGCATATAAGTATCGTTGTTTCACCCTCCTCTCTAAGCATTCTCTATTCTACAAATGCATATCTATGTGGAATTCTTCCAGCCCACAAAATGCCCCACTAGACTTCTTCTATCTTGCTCTCTAGTAGACACAAACTTCCTATGAAGGTCCACACATCTATCTTGCATTCTAATATCCTTCACTCTCCCTATCTTCCTTTGCGTTCCTGTGTCTCCCTAAATGATCTGCACTCTGCGATGTGCAATGACTCTCACTCCATGATTCAACCAATCAATGGACTAAGCACCATTGGATCAATCTCTCAATGCACTCAGATTCCTTGATCAAGCCCTCTTCTCCTTATAGTGCATGACTGCTTGTATAGCTTTTTTATATAGAATGAAAGATTCATGGTTCATCACATGGATAATGATTCCCGTCACATCCATCCTATATATCTTTGTTCTCACCACCTCTGCATACTTTGGGTTGAGGTGATAGATTCTTCCTCATTCTAGTTTTGCATCAAGGACCAAAAATATCGTGTGGAGCCCCAAGTTCATGGGGATCTGTGTCAAATCCTTAAAGCTTCATGTGAAAACATCCTTGAAACTTTAGAAGAAAGAGGTTACCTTGTGCAAGAGGGCCGGTTCTTGCCATAATCAGGATGCTAGTAGGATGGGTTTTGGCTCTACAGATTCACCCAAGTTTACTTCTTTCACCATTTTTGTGTTGACTCCATATTCATGATCTCTTTTCCAGGGTGATCCTTTTCCTCAAATCATGCTCTATTGTAAGCATAAACTTCCTTAATTTTTGCATCCAAGGTTCTCTTTCGTAGCCATCCTTGGGGTATTTCTTCAATGGGAAACTGATCCATATTCTTGAACTTCTTCAAGTGCATATTCTCTACGTTTCTCTAGTGCTTCACTTTCACTCCGATATTTCTGCTTCTTAGCCTATCCTATGTGGGTTGTCTTAATCCTAAGACTTCAACACTTGAGCCATTGCCTTTGCCCAATGAATGTTCACTATAGATTGCAATATAGCATTGCGGAGATTTGGCACCCATCCATTTTTGCAAGTCTTCATCCTCAAAAATGTTGTTTAACCCCAAAGAATCTAGATCTACTTCTTTCGGCTCCATCAATGGGATGGTAGTGCTATTCTTGCATGGTCTTGCCCTGTCTTCATCTACAGTTGCTTCAGCACATCTTGGACTTGCACCCACATGTAATTGCATCCCCAATCAAGAATTACCTAAGCCAAGTTCATCCCAAGAGAAGATTAAAATCATAAAAAAATCTAGAGTAAAGTCGGATACGTGCACTATTAGGGCCACTCTTTCCACCATCCCACCAAGTTTTACCTTGCTCTCATCTATCATGGTCACTCAGAACTATGCACCTCTTGATGCCCATAGGTCTAATCTCAGCATTATTGCCTCAATCATAAAGTTGCTACCTTATCCACCATCTATGATAACCTCCTAATCTCTTGACATACTATTTCTAATATTATGCATGAGCTAAATAATTAGTTAATAGTGTTAGATAGATAGATCGATAAACAGATAGACATATAGATAGATAGATAGATAGATAGATAGATAGATAGATACATAGATAGATAGATAGATAGATAGATAGATAGATAGATAGATAGATAGATAGATAGATAGATAGATAGATAGATAGATAGATAGATAGATAGATAGATAGATAGATAGATAGATACATACATACATACATACATACATACATAGATAGATAGATAAATAGATAGATAGATAGATAGATAGATAGATAGATAGATAGATAGA